>JALLPB010001015.1:0-11678 GCA_036939975.1 Cyclostephanos tholiformis | reverse complement strand
ATGAACAGTAGTCCCGTGTATTCTTACGGCAATCCCTGCAGGGGCGGGCGAGATAAATCGTTTTTACTTGCTTGAATTCTTTTTGAGGATGTGGACTGGGTTTGAATCAAGCACCGAATGCAGCAATTACAAACTGCTCGAAGAAACACATTTGGAAGAGGTCGAGCTCGTTCATCTCGGCGATGTCTTCCCAAAGATGGGAGTTGAATTTCCCTTTGGCATTGTTGACGTTGGCCATCCGCCTCGAGCACATCGTGGGCTTTTCGAACCACCCATTGTTTGGATGCGCCATGGTAGTTTCGGCGTTTTCGGGCGCTGGTTCGTTGTCATCTTCGACTTCGATGCCTTGGCGCCAGAGATCCTCGAGGTTGTCTCCCAACTTGCCAACATTTGGAACAACATCACTAGTAGCAGCCCAATGAGGATTGACTTCACCCACAGCAGCAGCTGGTCGCTGCTGTCGACGCGAACGGGGACCGCGATTGAGCTCACCCAGAAATGGCACTTAGGGGGCAACGTTCACGGTGAAGTTAAACTTAATGATGTGGAACTCACAGCCATCATCGATGTCGGGGATGCGCATGATATAAAACCACTGGTTCCTTCTATTGACGTCTGGCCCTCGCCGATGACGAGCACATTCACCAGTTGGCGCTTGTTGTTGTTAGGCCATTTCACCCTAATTTTATCACTAGGGTGGAAGAATCTTGCCTTGGTGGAGCCGACGGTGCCTATGCCGGCGGGGAGAGATCTTGAGACCATGGTGAAAAGTTATGCCTCACCGATTTTCTGGTATGGTACCTACAAGTTCCTACCAAGGAGATGGCCAGGAGTGGTCACAACTTTTTTTTGGCAACACAACAGCCACAATCAGCCCCATAAACAATGGGGCAAAATGATACTGGCGAGCAAGGCCACGGTTGTCCCACTCCCCAACATCATGGGAAACATGCCATAATCAATTTTATTAGATTATCTGCAATATTTGCCAAGATCAGCCCCATCGAACAAACCATGAATTCATACCAAAACCATGAATTCATACCGCCCGGTTGAAAGACCACTCTAATAAGTATTCCATAGGTTTACTGAAAATTTAAGCAGGGGCCGGGGAAAGAAGGAAATTCTCTAAGCAGTGACCAGGGAAAGAAGAAAATTTCCACCTCTCTCTAGGCTCGATCAAACAAACGTCAAAGAATAGTAAATTTGTCAAAAGGGATTATTTCATATGGTTTCGTTGATATTGGATGTAGACCACAATTTAGAGAAGACATGATGTAGGTAAAAGCGGTGATCTCAATTATTAAGGGGGCCTGCTGGCACAAGCAGATTCATGTCACTATAACGGAGCCGCGACAGCTAGGGGCCTTCTAGTATCAAGAAACTTAGCCGGGGTTCTAACGGTTTCATCGATATTTGAAAGGAGTGGTCTACGTTCTTCCTTCGTTGATTTCACTTTATGCTTGCCCAAAATATAGTATGGAATGAAGAATGCCCCAGCAGCGACCAAGAATGGGACCAAAATGTAGGAAATGAAAAAAGGGTTGAAGTCATCCTTATTCCCCTCACTGATATGAGAATGATCATCGTCACAATATTCGAGTGATCCCGCGAAGAGGAATCTTCTATTCGCCAATCCGTTGTTGGTGACCTTGTCGTACCATTGCGACATGACGTGCGCGTTGGACGACAGACGCGTCTCGCCGAAGCCCACCCCGTGCCACATCGGCTGACTCTCCCAATCGCAATTGATGTAACACCACATCGACACGTCATATTCGTCGATGAGGTCTATAACCCTACCGAACCAACGCTCCCAATCGTCCTTGTCATAGTCGTGTATGGCGAGATACTCTTCCGCATCTTCACTCGCTTGCTTCAATTCGATCCCACCGAAGGGCGTGGATTCGGCAATCATCATCGGCTGGAGGGCGGGGAAAAAAAAAAAAAGAAATGAGAGCCACGTCGTAAGTAATTTCCTCGGGATCAATTCGACCGGCGGATATCATTCGCCGTAAATCGGCGAGATCGCAACGGACGTGGGGGTGTGGGTGGGGGGGCGGGGGGGGGTTGGGACAACAACTATGATATATACGGTACCTTCTCGTGATCCCTCGCGAAGTCCAGCACGTTCGCCACGTCCGACATCGTCCCGGCCCAATCCGACGACCACGGGTACGCCTGCTGGAATAGCGATATCCCGATCCAATCCACGACGTCGTCGCCGGGGTAAAATCGTTCGAGCGACAGTCCCAAGTGCGCCATCGGGGCCGCCCACGAGTGCCACACGAATAGCACGCGTTCCCGTGAATCCGGCGTCAGTCCCGCGCGAACGTCGTGCGCGATCTTGCGGAATGCGAGCGCGTATATTTCCGGATCGTCGATGTATCCGAAGGATGGGTTGTCGAATTCGTATCCCAGTCGTAAGAATACCCTCGACGCTCGCGTTCGCTCCAGGTACGACGAGAGCCGTCGGATGTTATCGTCCATCTCTCCGGAGCAGATTGAGAAGCATCCGTCCGCGCCGTCGAGCCACAGGCCAATCTGAAGGCCGACGGGCGATCTGGTCGTTACGATCCGACCGTCGTTGTCAACGTCGTGGCGATCGTTGTCATGCCGAGACGACGACGACGGCAGCGGATAGAACAGGTCCACGGTACCATCGGCGTACTCCACCCCGGAACCGTAGTCGCTCGGTTCCCAAAGGCCGACGAGCGTCGCCAGGTCGGTGTAGACCATGAAGGCTGTCGAAAGTGTGCACATCCCCGGAACCGGGGGACGGAGGGGGGGGGGGGGGGCTCGACTTGAGTCGGGTACATGTAACAATCCACACGACGACGACAATATATATATATATATGTACATATATATATATAACTCACCGGATGGGACGAAATTCGAGATGGAGTCAATCACGGTGCTGCCATTGGTAAACGGCGAGGTGTTATTGGTATCCGTCCTCGGATGATAATGGTGGTGCAGGCTGTAGTTGTACTGCGACCTAACGTATTCGTCGATGGAGAATAGATCTTGGCCTATGACGAGATACGTGCTGTTCACGGGAGGTCGGCACGAGGACATCGTCGGTCTTTCTATCAATGCGTTTCGAGGGCGGCAAGCGCTGACGCGTCAAAGCGACGGAGCACGGTGAAAAACGGATCCACAGTCAGGTGGGCGTTAAGTTTACTCAAGATAAAAATCCCTCTATCTCGTACGGTTGGTAGGCTTTCGATAGCCGATCTTATCGAGGACTGAGATCCTCGAAGGAGAGTAGCCCCCGCCCTCGTGCGGTTCCGACGACTACCTACACCCTATTATTTTTGGTTTTATTTTACGGTCATGACATCATGACAAAAAAATATGATGCAGTGACGGCCGAAAACAAAAAATAATTGTGTAGAGTAAGGTAGTACTGTTTAGGGGTACGTAAAAGTCATTTTTCGGCTTGAACGGAACGGTACTTTTGCCGACGACACAATACTATGGTTCTCCGAGGAGCGAAACGCTCTCTAGGTAGAGATTTCTGTCCATTTTTTTGTAATTTCCCCCCATCTACAAGCGCATAATAAATAAGCCTAAAAGTGATCCCACATACGATATCTCATAATAGAGGTAATAATAATAAAAAGACTCGCCCTCCACCATGGCAAGCGCCACGTCGTGGCGGTCGCCATTCTCCATCCTATCGGGAGCCAGGCGCAACGACGACGAACGAAATAACGAAGGATCGCGCCGAGAGACGCCGGCCTTGCCTCCCCCGGGGGCGTTCCCTCCTCCGGTCGACGACGACGGCGGGTTGGCGTTGGCGGGAAGAGGGGGGGGGGAGGAGGAGGACGTTTTCCCCGACGACGACGACGATGACGACGAGGACGAGGATGAGACGGCGGCGGCGCGTTACGTCGCGTCCCATCCGTGGTTCCGAGGTCTCATGTCCCCGGCAATCGATGATGAAGATTACGTCGACGATCGTGATCGACGACCGTCGTCGTCGTTCCAGGGATATGCCGATGACACGAACGACGATGCCGATGGCGGTGGTGGGGGGAGGGGGGAGGAGGAGGAGGAGGATAACGACGACGACGACGACGACGGTGGGCGGAGACGTAGGGGGGAGATCATTCCTCGACGGATACGACGGGATGATGATGATGGGGGTGGAGGAGGAGGAGGTCGACGATACGAGATGGCGATAATCGGCACGACGCTCAACTTCGCGAATTCGATCATCGGGGCGGGAGCCATGGGACTCGGGGGAGCGTTCGCATCGAGCGGCGGATTGATATCCGTACTGTCATTATTCGGCTTCGCCTTATTGACGAAGGCGTCGTTGGATCTGATCGTCGACCTCAGCAGCGGTCGTCGTCGTCGTCGTCGTCGTACCGCGAATGACGTCGTCGTCGTCGTCGGCTCGGGATCGAGATTACCGGACGACGACGAGGATCGAAATAACGATGACGATGGGAATGATTACTTGGAGAAGGTCGAAAGCTTCGTACGACGCGATCGACGATATTTAGCAACGACGCTGGGAGGGGAGGACGGAGAAACGACGGGTGATGCCGAGGACGGGACAGACGACGTTCAACGACCTTCGATCGGTAATATGCTGGGGGGCGCGCGAACGATGCACGAGGGAGAGGCGGATAGATCTCCACTGATGGCGCAGGAGGAGGAGGAGGAAGAGGAAAGAAAAGACGAGAACGATGACGTTGGAAATTCGTTCTTACATTTTACCACCCCGACGAAGCAGACGGGCTTGTATTTCGATCACCCGTTAGAGCCATCCGCCATGCAGCGACCGAACGAAAACGATCTTCGGTACGATTCGCTAACGATGGACGTGACGCGACCTCGATATTTCTCGCCGCTGCGCGTGGAAACGGTCATCGACGCCCCCATTTCTCCGTCTGTCGATTCCTTGGATGACGCGAACCCGCCCCTCCGACGGCCGTGCACGTACGAAGAGCTCGGCCTCGAGGCGTTCGGGAACGCGGGGCGCCTCGCAGTCCTGATATCTAAAGCGCTATATGCCGGCGGATGCCTCGTCGCGTACGTCGTGGTGGTTAGGGACAATTTCGGCCTGGCCTTGCGACGGATGGCGATCGGGCCGACCGCATCCGACTCTACTAGCGAGTACGGGGGGCTATATGACGATGATCTCCTCGCCTTCGGTGTCAGCGCCATCTTCATGCTGCCCTTATCGTGCCCGAGGTTGATGAAACCGATGGCGAAATTCTCGTTCGTATCCATCCTATCGATCGTATTTCTGATGATGGCCGTCGTGTACCTTTACTTTTCGTGTGCGAACCCCGAAGGTGGCGGTGGCGACGAAACGTCTTTTTACGAGTACTGGATCGAAGTACGCTCATTCTCTGGTCTAGTCGAATCTCTCGGCTGTTTCGTATTTACGTTCGTGTGTCATCACACCGTCAACCTAGCTTATGAATCGCTTCCTCCGCAGGTGAGGAACCCCAGAATATGGCGACGAGTGTCAACAAACTCCATCGCACTGGCTCTGCAAGCATCTTTAGCTATTGGCGTCTTCTCCTATCTCACGTTTGGTTCCATGACCCCAGCCGATGTGGTGAGTCGTTCCTGTGTTCATTTATGCATCAACTTCATCGAAGCGAAATCTTATTGAATTCGAATCATACAGTTGATGGGATACCCAGCTGATACAACCCTGGCGAATATAGCACGGTTGCTGCTGTGCCTGAATATGATATTTACCTTCCCCCTTCCTTTCCTCACCTGCCGGGAAATGACGATTCTTATGCTCGTCGATATGCACAAATTTTATCACCGAAGTGGTTTAGGACGCTTACAGCTTTGTCACCTCATGCGCAAATGCGCTGCCTCGGCGGTATTTTCCGTATGGAGATGCACCTTCTGCAGAGGAAGGCCGAGACGGCAAATCGTTGATATCAAAGGGGAGCTTGATGATCCCGATGCTGCGGGAGAATTCGTGCAAATGAAACGTCGTTCTTTCTTCGAACGGTGGAGGCGGAAAAGTTCCGGGATCGCTGACCTCAGAGCCGACGGAGAATGGTGGGATGACGTCAACGACGAAAGCGGGCCTTTGACTCAGGCTCTGTTGGGAGGAGATCGTGAAACAAATGCCATCGCAAGCATCGGAGGACAGAAGGGAAAGGAGATAAATCCATCTCCCCTCTCTAGTAGATCCGGAGATGCATCATTTTCGGAGAGCACTGTATCCTCTACATCATTCGTACCACCTCCAAGCTGGATTATCCCGGATAGTGATGGGAGGCAACTCACATTTTTGTGGCACGCAGCTCTAACATTCGCAATTTGGTTGATTGCGACCGTTTCCGCCATAAAAAGTCCATCTTTGATCGACGTTTTGGACCTCGTCGGAGCCTTCACCGGAACTATGCTGGCATTCATCTTACCCGCGCTATTTTCTTTCAAATTGAACGGTTACAGTCGTGCTTCCTTGGCTATATTAGGAATTGGAGGTGTAGTTGGACTTCTCGGAACAAGTTTTTCCTTGGTCAAGCTCTTAAGAGATACTGACGATGCCATATGATTTTCCCGAGAAGGCGCCTCCATCGGGACGGGGACAGTGATGCTCTAGACAACTGCCTGATTTACACCATCGAAAAAGTATTGTCTCCTCATTCATTCTCTACTGAATCGGCACGAATTGCATTTCTGTATTCGCGAAGTATCGTAATGAGTTGTTCATCGCCGGGTCGCTTGTCGTCATCCCGCTTCTCCTCGATTTCTCTCGCGAACGCATCCAATCCGGTCGTCATGAACTCTAGTTGCCCCCTCGAATATTTTGGAACGTACCAACCCGCTAGTTTCTCCTCCTCCTCGGCGATCGCTTCGTACATGTGTTTGTGCCACAGACATCCCAACCCCCTCCTGCCATCGTCCGTATCGGCATCGTACAGTACGGGAAATCCCTCCCTCTCGAGTATTTTGGACAATGCAATCACGAGCGACGGTCCCCTCGTTTCGTCCATCCAATGCTCGTACGGCACGTAATCGCCGACGGTATACGGCGACATGTCCCTCCATTCCATGATGAACCCCTTCCACTCTGCGAAAAGTTGTTCCCCAAATACATCCCGGAATTCGATCCACTCCTTCCTCTCCACCTGTCCCACCTGACCGTGGTACTTCTCGGCCTTCGATTGGTGATATGCCGGGAAGGCCGTGAGGGGATTGCGCAGTGCCACGAGTACAACGTTGCCGAAATTTGGTGATTGCGACGACGGATGCGGCGATAGGCAAGGAACGATGGCTTTTATCGCCCGCGGGAATAGGATGCGGCATAATCGGACGAAATTCGATTACGTGTGGAGGGATTTCGATCGGCGGGGGGGGGAGGGTTCGATGTGAGAGAGACGACGATAATATCATTCTTGCCGTCCATTACACGATGTTCACGACGAACGGTGGGTAGGTGGGGGGGGGGCGAAAGCGAAAGCGCGTCGTTGGAAAAAAAAAAAAAAAATAGTAGTTACTACTCACGATGCACCGTCTCGCACGTGATAGCTCGAACGTCGTTGTCACTCCCGCCGCCGCCGCCCCTCACGACGTCGTGACATCGCCTAAGCGTTTTGGAACTTCGATAGTACGACCTAGCGCCGTTGGCAACACCCGTCAACGCGGCGATGAGATCGGCATATGGCCTGTTCGGGAGGGATGTGGGATAGGCGGGCAACCAAAGCGGCTCCACACCCTTCCCGTTGACTACGTCCGTTATTTGGCGTCTCGTCGCCATCGAGCGGGGAGTGGGGGGGTCGACGACGCATTGGCTCCAATTCCCACCCCCACCCCCCGAGATTGTCGAGACGATACTTTGTTGTTCGGGGATCCGCACCGCTCTGTGTGGAGTCGTCTCGGTGAACGCACGTGAGGAGGTCGACGATCCGTCGTACCCACCTCCCGTTATCGGGTAGCCGCCGCCGCCGCCGCCGCCGCTGCCGCCGCCGCAGCATAATATGACCAGGGAAAATGCCACCGCCGCCGCCGCTCCGACGACGACTTTTCCCCGTCCAGCTTTGACACGAGCGTGACCACCGCCCTCAACCATTACATGATGCTCGCTATCGGCGGCATTCTCTCCGCCATTTTCCACCCGTAATCTGTTTCGAATGGCCATCGGGGATCTGTCGGTTTCCTGTTTTGGCATCGGCAGTTTATTTTTGGCATTGAGCTTCTCCAGGGTTTGGGGGGCGCGCAGGGGGGCGGGGGGGCGGGGGGCCGGGGGGACCCATTGCCCTCCCTTCCCGCGAAAATGACACACTCACCATGAACTCCGACGAGCTAATCGACGCCCTCAACCGGGGCATAATACGCGCGATTCAAACCTCCGGTCGGACGTTGCCCTCCGCCGCGATCGGCCCACAACCACCGTCGGTAGTAGCGGACAACAACGACTATCCCTACCCCCGTTATTCGCCATCATCGGTCCAATGCGAATGGATCGAATACTCGACGGACCTGTGCAATCCCGTCGTCGAGGATATTCGCAGGTACTTCCCTCCACTGGGGGGGAACGAGGTCGGTTCCGACGGACGTCCCCTCCTGTACAATGCGTGTCTCGGCCTCCTCCTATCGTCGCGGCAGCGACGCGACGACGACGACGACGAAAACGACGACGGGAAGGGGGGGGGGAGCACGGCGACGACGACACCCCTATCGACGTTCCTGTCCATCGCGTCGTTCCTACTCGACGAGCTCGGCGTCGATCCTGACCAGCCGACCCGGACGCACGGCGCGTGTTCGCGCCCGCCGTTGCACCTGCTAGCCCGATCGTGCCGTCCGATCGCCGTGCGGGCCCTACTGACCCGTGGCGCGAATCGCGAGTTGACCGACGGGGAGGGATGGACGGCGCTTATGGCGTGTTGCATGCCTGATACGCCTTCCGTCGAGGATGGTGGGCCGTCCGACGAGGAGAGGGTCGTTACGATGAGACTGCTGTTGAATGCGAGGGGGGTGGGGGGGGGGAGAGAGAGAGAAGAAGCGGGGAACGACGATGGCGCGTCGTCCATAAACAACTACGTCGACGCGAGGAATTACTGCGCCTACACCGCATTGCATTACGCATGCGAGGGGTTGAACCAGCGACTCATCCGATGCCTGTTGGAGGAGGGGGATGCCGATGCCACGCTGCATACCGTCTGGGGAGAGAGCTGTCTCGGCATCGTCAGGTCCCGTCGTCGGGGCGCGAGATCGGCGGTCGCATCGAAATGCGAATCGACGATACTGAGCCACTTGGAGGGGAGTGGACGAATGACGGAATCATTTCACTCGTTCTTGGAAGAGGAGAGTAAGGCCATTGGGATGATGAACCTTGTCAGCGACATTTTGATACCGGCATCGAGGCGGCCGATGCCGGACGATGGCACCGGAGCGGGCTTGGACGCGCAAGACAGGCGTATCGTCACCGCGCTGATGGGGCATTTGGACCTCGATCCGACGTCTATATATCTGAGCGAGAATTTTCAAATGTACCCGCACGAGGATGATGCCAATTTATACGAGGAAATTCATCGACGCGTCATGGCGCTGATGCCCATGGCGTATACACGAGTGTACAGATCCACCCCGACCAACGAGGAACGCGAAATCGTAACGTGCGCCAACTATGGCATACGCAAGTCGGCGCAAGTCATGAGGGATGGCGTGCGACGCATCGATACCTCCATTGTGATGCGCCAATCGTTTCTTGTACATCGCGAACGGGGATATGTCGCTAGTCAGTTGGAGATCTTGAACGACCTGATCATCGGTCCGTTGCAGCGCACGATTGGGTTTGGTATCCTGAGCAACGCCGTCGCGAGAGAGATTGTGGCGCTCGCGCCTAGAATCGTAGAGATGGGAGCCGGCACGGGCTATTGGAGTTACGTCCTGTCAAGAATGGGCGCGGATGTCGTGGCGTACGATGTCCGCCCTACTGGCGAATCGCAACCGGAGGATACGATAGGAAAGGACGACAATGAATACTTCGCATCTCAGTCGTACTTTCCCGTTCGCGAGGGCGATGCATCCACCGTCTTCTGCGATAATGTCGATCCCGAGAATTCGGATCGCGCTTTGCTCATGGTGTGGCCCAACAATCCGGATGCCGAGGATAACAAGCATGTCATGGCCGAGGGACCGAAATTGCCCGATATATGGGATCTGACATGCCTGGAGAGATATCATCGATTGGGCGGAGACATCGTGATATATGCAGGCGAAAGAGAAACGAAGATTGATTTGATGACAGGCGCCACGGGTCCGGACTGCGGATTTTGTTCGTCTCGCAAATTTCAGACCTTTTTGGTGGAGCATTACGAGTTGATTGCCGAGTTCGAATGTCCTCGGTGGTGGATGAAGGAAGACGACATTACCATGTGGAAGCGGAAGTGACTGGCAATACAGACAATGTGGATGTAAATTTTTTTCAAATATTTTGTATAGTAAGGTTTACGAATTCAAGTTACACCAAGAGCAATATCATATGAGGTTGAGGGAATTATTTATTTACGTTGTACAAGTCGTACATGTGGTACTTACTCATCAGTTTGGATTTACAGTGAATGGGACTAATTTTTGTCATGAGCCGTATGTAGCTTGGTACGGAATTGGACGGAGTTTGCGGACAACCTCCGGACAAGTTTCGCATCCAAAACTTGTCCCCGAGTTGTCCAAAAATCAAAGTTGTCCCTGAGTTGTCCGCTTTCACGAAGGAACTTGCGAGTTTTGTACCACGTGTTCCCAAGTTGTCCGAAAATCAAACTTGTTCCCAAGTTGTCCACCTCGGACAACTATTTGGACAAGATTATAGCTAGGGGACAAGTTTCAAGCTCACGTGCCATTGTTAGTGTCGTGCATGCCGGCCCGCCCAAAAGCAGCTGGCCAGGACTCGAAAAAGAAATACGACACCAGATCTGTCTCACTCTCTTTCCCTCTCCACTTTCTCTCACATTCCCTCAGTCTCAATTTGGCTGCAACTTGTAATTGATTTGGAGTGTCCTCCTTACGCATATTAGCATTTTTAGCTTCTCCTATGGCCCCGTAGAGTGATCCACTTGACTTCCTCTCTTGAAAAAATAGCATGGCATGAAATTCACGAGGCATATCACAACTCCAGATGTAAAATAAGCATCCAGGGATGGTGGTGCAGGTGAGTAAATTCACTTGGCTCAAAACAGTTCAGTACCTTGAACTCAAAAAATCATTCCATGATTCCATTCGAACACGCATTCTGAGGCCCAAGATCTTCGCGTGGGTACTCAGGCGATACCAAGGAGATGCCTCGTACTCGAGCAGCATGAGGAGAGGCCTTGGCAGGGGCACCTCGGCAGATTATCATAGGGGCGGGGGGCAGGGCACGGCGACATGAGTTCGGTTGCCTGAGAAAATGGAAGAGGACTCTCCACCACCTCCCAAAAACGTAGGCCGTGTCATCTTGCGGTACAAGGATTGCTTTTTTTGGATTTTTTTTCCCCTACTAACTTATGCTAATCACTAACTATTCAGCCACATACCACATCTCTCACAATCCGTACTTATCGCCATGATGTGGATGTTCTTCCCGAACATCATTGTCGTTGACGTTCATCCCCGTCTTCCCCCTCGTTGAATAGTAATTCTGCCCAGGTAAGTTTCACGCCCTTAATGCTAGTGAAATATTGATGGGCTCTGATCCGCCC
>JALLPB010001014.1:0-11682 GCA_036939975.1 Cyclostephanos tholiformis | reverse complement strand
AAAAGCAAAAATCTAGATTTTTGCCTCGGGACAACTGTACTGGGCACTGTAGTACAACCACTTCTCATCTTTTTTCTCTGGTTAGCGAGGATCTTTTATCGGCGAGGATCTTTTTTTTCAGACATCCATCCTACTTACATGCATCGATTCATGATTAAAACGACCACGACTCACATTGCAGGGCACGAAATCGCCGCACAGACGCAGAGACCTATTCACGAACCATGATGACGGACCGCCGCCGCCCAAACGAAACTCGCCACGATGCGGACAACGATGGCGTTAATACTATCATTCCCACGTCATCATCATCGAAATCTTCATCGTCGTCGTCATCATCATCTCCGGGCCACCTCTGGGACGATGTTCTCCTGTATCGAGTCGCCGTCGATCCATTTTACGATATCGCGAATGTCGGGAGGGACGAGGGCAGGATCGCGGGATTACGCGATGGATACCACGGGGGATTAAACATCGGCACGTCGAAGGGATGGGAGATCGGATTGGAATTGGGATATTATCACGACTTCGTCCGGTGCATATCGGATTATATCCTCCAGCAGCAGCAGCAACAACAACAACAACAACAACAACAACAACAACAAGATGGAAAATCATCGTCGTCATCGTCGTCGATGTCATCGATGACTATGTCGGAGGGAGGAGGAGGACTACAGCCGATGCAGCATCGGACGGCCCACAGAACGGAACGATGTCGCATCCTGGCGGGTGACATATCGCGCATGATCGACGAGTTTCCTGATCCGGATGGGCTCCTCGGGTCGGGTGGTAGCGCTCGACGCCGAACAAACGAGGAGGAGGGGGAGGAGATTCAATTTTCGAGGAGGGTACGGACGGGACGAGGACATTGCGCGTCATCATCTTCGACGTCGGACGAAGGCTGCTCCGACGATGGTTGCTCCGACGATGGTCCTTGCTCCTCCACGCGAAAAAAATCCATGGACGAAGCCGTCGGGAAACGGCCTAGCTGTGGCGTCAACTTGGAGGGGCCGTCAGCGACTGCCGCTGTCGATGTTTCCGCCGTGATGGAAAGGATACGCGCCAAGTTCAAGCTGCTATGCACGCTATTAAGGACGAAACAATCGTTCGATCTCGGGAAGGTGTTGGAATCGGGGACGAGCGGACGAGAGCGGGAGGGGGATGATGGACTGAATCGATCGCGTGTAGACGGCATCGATGCCGTGAGTACAATTTTGAATGAAAATTCCGAGAGTCCCAGACATGTAAAATCGACATATCATGGCACACCGGGCAGTATTGCAGCAAATGGAGAAAGTTTCAGTGCAGTTGGAAGCAATTGGTAATGTACACAAGAGCAATCGAAGTAAGATGAACTTGTTATGTGAAATCGGCACTGGCACGGAAAGAACAGCAGGTACTGAAGCCCTGATTCTTAAACAGCATCAATCTCATCTCCATTAAGATACTACGACAAAAACTTTTACCATGCATTTCATTTCATTCTACCCATCACTAAGAAATCGAACAACCCCCACACTTCTTTTCATTCGCATACGTCTGAATATGGCTCGATGAGGATTTCGGTTCGTAGTGCTCAACTTCCTTGTCATTTGTCTTGAACACATCATGCGAGTATAAACTCAAGCAGGAGACGATTTCCTCAAAGCTGGGCCGTGTACGCGGATTCTCATCCCAACAACGTTTCAACAACGTGCACAATCGCTCATCAACGCTGCGGGGAATCAATGGACGTTCTCCGTCAATGGCTGCCTTGGTTATTGCGTCCAATTCCGACAATCCCGCCCATGGTGGCCTGCCCATTAACATGTGATACAAGATCATGGAGAACGAGTAAACATCGACGGATTCGGTATACTTCTCACAGCGAAACACCTCTGGGGCCATGTAGCGATAAACTCCCTCGAAGCTAGTCTCGATCATGAATGATGACGCGTCGGCCTCCCTCTGTTCTGGGTCTGGCCGGATTTTCGCAAGATAAAAGTCGGCAATCTTCAACGCACCGTTGGCATCAATCAACAGATTAGATGGCCTCAGATCACGATGGATGATCGGCGGACGGCTCTTGTGCAGATAATTCATCCCCTTGGCAAGCTGTTGCGCATACACGAGTTGAGTCCGCTTGGGGATCTGTGAATTCGTTACGCTGTTAGCCCGAAAGACATCGTGCAAGGAACACCTGCATATCTCCAATATCATCATATCCAGATCTTCGTAGTGCGAGTATCCCAGCATCATGACAATGTTAGGATGACGCAATCGTCTCATGATCTGAATTTCCTTACGAAAATCGTCGAGGGCGATTTCTTTCTCCTCGTCTGTAATTTCCGTTTCCTCGAGCCGGCGTTCTGGAATTAGGGCGGAGTCGCTAGGTCGATTCTTCAGGAGCCATTTCTGCTGAATTTTGGACGCCTTAATGCACTTGGCGGCAACTAATATCCCCCTCCATCGACATTTGTATACGTCTCCGAAGGCGCCCGATCCTATGAGCTCAATCGTCTCGATTTCCGAGAAGTCGACGCGAAAATTCTCGTCATCGAATGCCGGTACTGCATGAGATAAAGTGGATGCATCGCTCGTCATGCTTGCATGGGCGGTGCACTGACTTTGACTTTGCTCCCTCGCGCTAGTGGCTCCATACCTACGCAATGTCTCGGCCACTCGATCGCTCCCCTTGTACAGGGCGTCATCCAGTGGCCTGCCACCCCATCTGTCCACGGCATTGACGTTCGCGCCCTTCATGCACAAGTACTCGATCACATCGAGATGTCCCCCGGCGGCGGCAACGTGCAGAGCCGTGCGATTGTCGTAATCTCCCTTATTGATGTCCAGGGCGGCGCGCACAACTGATGCGCTGCCGCTGCTAGCATCGAGGGACGGGTTCCGCCGATGTCCGGCATCCGCGGCCAACTCCAATGCAATCTGACACATGCTGCCAATGCTCTCGCACAGCGCCTTCACTTCATCGATATCGCCCTCGGCGGCCGCCACGATCAGGTTGGCATCGAGGTTCAAACTCCCCGATTTGCCCCCCCTGCTCCTCAGGTATTGCGCCACGTTGGTGTGTCGATGACGATGCGCGTCGTCGAGGGGACTTCCCCCCCACCTATCGCTTCGATTGACGTGCGCGCCCATGTCCACGAGGTACGTAACCACGTCCAAATGTCCCTCTGATGCGGCTAGGTGCAGGGCGGTGCGTCGATCGTAATCGCCGAAGTTGATCACGTTGGGGTGGGACGCGATGACGGACGAGACGTGATCCCTAACATCGCGGAGGTTGCCGATGGCGCACAATTGCAACAGCGTGCATCCCACCGCGAATGCGTCGACGACGCCCGTTGTTGATCCCCCCCGTCTAGTATGCCCGATGATATGGCCGTTTGGGGGTTCTTCCGGTGCTACCATCCTGTTACTGTTCGTAAGTAAATTCATCCCTATATATCAAGAGAGAATTGTGAGGAGAAAGTTAAAAATATCCATCAAAATTGCATGAACAACAACTGGTCATGCATTTTCCACGATAAAGAGCGAGATTACGAAGGATCATAACTCGGAATCAGTTAATTAATAAAAAGTGTCCGCTTCCCTCCAGGAATTCTTCCGGCAGCAATCTATGGGGTAAAACCTTAACGCGTGATCGAGAATTTCATATGACACCCCAAATTAAGTTCCCGTGTGATGACACGCTCCGCGCAGAAGCGTCAACCGACCCTCTCACTTTTTTCCTCGTATTATTATTTTCGCAAATACACTGCTCCCGATTTGAGCCACGAATTCTTATTCTTTATTTACGAGATCCGACATGAATTCTCTTGATCCGACGCTCTGGGGGAGTGACGTGTCGTACATGACATTTTTTTGGTGTGTGAATTTTTTGTCAACCGTATAGTATTGGGTCTCACTAGTATATAATAATATTACCAACAATAATTTCGTATTTTATCAGAAATGGCTGGTCATCCGAGCTCTTGACGACGATCACCGCCCCGAACACCCAGCGCTACCACCCGCGAGTCTTACATATATCATAAGCATGGAGGAGGATACGCCATCGTACCAACGCTCGTTACCTAATCGTTCCCTCGTCGATAGGCCGTCCAATCCCATAATATCGATAGAGGACGACGACGACGACGACGTCGACGTCGTCGTCGTCGGTGATTCGCTGGCGGGACGCCTCCCCGACTCCGGTGGGAACAACGACGAGCGATTGCCCGCCTCGGCATCCGCATCCGCCGCCGCGGTTGTGGCGAGTGCGGCCACCTCCTTCGCGGCCCTCGCCCTGGCGTGTTCCGGGAACGACGCGGACGTCGACTACGACCGATACGACGCTCCCACCACGATGACGACTCCATCGTATCGCGTCGACGGAACCACGACGAGGATGGCGTCATCATCCCCGTTGGAAGTTCCCGAGGCGTCGTACGAGTCGACCTCTCGTGCCATCGTCGACTCTCCCCCCCCCCCCCTCCCGGTCGACGTCGATGCCGGGGGGGGGGGGGCCCCCCCCGCCCCCCCCCCCCCCCGTCCTCCACGATAGGAACGCCTCGTTCGATCTTGACTCGACGCGTAACGCCAAAAAGAGGGGGAACGGATACCTGGCATCGACGAGGGTATTGTCCACCCCCAGCGACGTCTTCGTCTCCGGTTGTACACTGTTGCAATTGTGCGCCATCGGCAACCTCTCGTCCGTTAGGGAGTACGTATCGTCCTCGTCCGATCCGGTCGGCGCGGTCAATTTTCGCGATTACGACCGTCGAACGGCGTTGCACGTAGCCGCATCGGAGGGACATCTCGACGTGGTCAAGTACCTTCTGTCGATGGGCGCGAATCTCCGACGCACGGATAGGTGGGGGGGGAGTCCCCTCGACGACGCCCATCGTCATCGACACGTCGAGGTGGCGCGGTACCTCAGGGCGAGGGGGGCGAGCACGGGAAGCCTGAACGCGAACGCCGCCCTCATCGCCGCGGCGGCATCGGGGGACATTGAGGAGGTGGCGATGATGTGCACCGACAGGGAGGACGTTATGGACGTTAGTCAGCCGACGGCGGTCGCGGCGAGGGCGCGGGCGTCCATCGATCACAGCGAGCCGACGGCGGCCGCGTCGTCGAATTATCCTGCCCTGGACATCAACATGGGGGATTACGACAAGCGAACGGCGCTGCACGTCGCGTGCGCGGGGGGGCATTACGACGTGGTCGAATTGCTATGCAAGAAGGGCGCGAACGTCAACGTCGAGGACCGATGGGGGGGGAAGCCGTTGGATGACGCGTTGCAGAAGGAGGGCGGGAACGAGAAGGTGGTGGAGATATTGCTGAAATATGGAGCAACGTGCGCGAGGGAGGAGGTCAAGAGTCATTGGATCAGCCATAATAAAAAAGAGAGCGGCGCGGTGGTCGATTATTCGGTGAGGGAGGATGAGCACTTTCACGTCGATTTTTCGGAATTGGAAATGATCGAACGCATAGGATCCGGCGCCTTCGGGGAGATATACAAATGTCGATGGAGGGGGATATTGGTTGCCGCCAAGTGCATCAAGGCGTCCAAAATTCAGAAGGAGTGGCTGCTGAAGAAGGGCGGTGATGCGACTAATGCCGATCGGATTAAGAATCGCATAGAGGCAATCAAACAAACTACGATTGCGGAGGAGGAGAAGGAAATGGCCCTCGAGGATTTTCGTAAGGAAATCCTATTCATGAGGAGATTGCGTCATCCAAACATCGTCATGATGTTGGGATATTCCTTCTCGGACAATGTCGAGGTTATGATTTCCGAGATATGCAAGTGTTCTTTACTCGATGTGTTCAAGGCCAATAAGATAAGCAATTGGCAGATCCCCAAGCGGACCCAAATCGTGTATGCGCAGCAGCTCGCCCAGGGGATGAATTACCTACACAAGGGCCGACCGCCAATCATCCATCGCGATCTAAAACCTGCCAATCTATTGCTCGATTTCAGCGGTACGTTGAAGATTGCTGACTTCGGCCTTGCGACAGTGCGTGCCAATCCGAACCAGAACCAGAACGAGGTGATCATGATGACGGGGGAGACGGGATCCTATCGCTTCATGGCCCCGGAGGTGTTCCGTCACGAGGAGTATAACGAATCCGTTGACGTATATTCGTACTCCATGATTTTTTATCAAATTCTCTTAGGCGTGGCGCCTTGGAATGCATTCTCTGGATTGGAAGCCGTTACGAAAGCCTCCATTGACGGAGAGCGTCCTTTGGTCCCTCGTAACGTTGATGGACGGTTGAGCACGTTACTGCGACGGTGTTGGGACGAGAATCCACGTGCAAGACCCGATTTCGAGGAAATCATAAACTGGTTGAATACATACTCACATGATGAGTTCAAGACGAATGATAAAGAGGTTCATATGATGACGAATTTTCGAGATCACGAGGGTAAGTGTGGATGTGTGATATCTTAGTGTTGCATGATGACGAATGATAGATGAGAATGCTCGAGGCGAAATAGTGATTCTTGTTGAGCATTCATCGTGGTATTTCGTAAGAAGAATAAGGTTAAAATATCATTATTTTTCTAACCCATATCAAACCTTACAGAATAGGGTTACTCCTTTTCTATCTGTAGTTCTGTGTTGCCCATTCAGGCTGAATTGGAGGGGAAGAGCATGGTGCATCGAGTACCAGGACAATCGCTCTGAGTCTCCCTCAAAAGACTCGTGGTTATACCTGCCAATCATCATCACCAAAGCTGCGGCTGGTGCATCCTCCGCCAAGTCCGATAGGATCATTGGCCCAAGCACCGACCGAAACAAGTCGTGACAGAAGATCCCAACTAGTTGGAGGATAATTTTGTTTGGAAAGTTTGCTCCACATTTCAACATGCCGCAATTCAGGAGGATGATGGTGGTCTTCGCCGAGCTTTTTCTTTCGCCGTAGTTAGTGCCATCTATATGGCGCATTCTCCCTGTCCAAATCAAGCCAGGCCGATCAAAGTCCATATTAAACTTTAACAGACCAAGTTGGTCAAATCTGCAAAGGATATGTCAAGAAGGATTTCAACACACCTGTTGTCAAGCACATCATGTCACTCATGATAAGGGAATGCTCATACATCTTAATCCAAAGAAATGATTCAAAGAAACTGCTTCCTGAGGTCTTCAGGGATTTGGGATTGTATGCAGTGACTCTCACGGATGAGCAATTGCAAGGCATCATCTCCCAGTGTCCTATGTCACGTTCCTGGATCCCAGGAGGCGAGAAGTACTTTCCCAACAATCTGACAAATTTCAAAACAACAAAGAGGACTTCCTGCTATCTGTGCATGGAACTTCTTCGTTGTCAACAAAGAGAGAATTAGCTCGACACAGCTGATGAGTTGCTTGGCCGATCTGTGGATGAGAGTTCAGGTAAAGGGGGCCAGCAGTGATCAGGGCATCCTCAGACATGCTGGAACAAGTTGCTGGGGGTTAAAAGGGAGAATAAAAGTGACAATGATGACAACCTGTCCGATGTAGGAAGCGACTTCTAAAGTATGCATGCAAATTCATATCAAAAATTATTTTATACGACCAATATTGATGTGGAAGTAAAACACAGCAGCAAATCTATTTTATAGTCTTCGTTCCTGCTGTCACCGAAGGGCGATGATGATGTCTGACAGAGGATCGACCACTGTAGAGGCATGTAATTATTGTGTTGCTTAGCATCAACCACCAAAGCTATCTTTTTCATGAAGACTTTGAGGTGCCATCTTCACCGTATCATCATTCGGACATTCAAAGAACTTGCATCCGTTATCAAAGTCTCGTTCGACAAAACTGCCATCGGGACAAATGAAAAGATCTGTCTCACATTGGAGCACATCCAAGTGCGCAGCTGGTTGCTCAGGCGATCTCGGAAGATTACAAGGGTACCAATTACATTCATTATTTGGGTCCTGCCTCACATAATGACCATCTTCACATTGAAAGAGAGCTTGACTGCAATCGTCCATTTGCCTGTCCTTCTCGTGAACAGAGTCTTCCATAACAATCATATTGGTGCTGCCATTATCCATTGCTTCACCAGTCGTGGACGATTGACCAGATAGTGCTTCGATAGATCCTGGTTCGTCGGTTGGGCATTCAATAAATTCACATTTGTTGTTTGGGTCTCTGGCAACAAAAGACCCGTCAAGGCATCTTTTCAGTTCATCGGTGCAATGCCCGTGGTGACCAACGACAGGAAACATTGAAACTTTTGCAGCGGTAGAACTTGTTGATACCGGAAATGTTTTCGCCGGCTCCACTTTCGCGGTGGTAGAACTTATCGACGATGCAATAGATTCCGTCGAATCCTCTTTTGTCGTGGTAGAACCTATTGACGCCGCAATAGATTCTGCCGGTTCTTTCTCCGTGACAAGAGGGCAAGCCAAAAACTTGCAATTATTGTTTGGATTCCTTTCTACGAATGTGCCATCACTGCACTCAAGCAAATCCTTTCTGCATTGTTTTAGTGTTGTAATTTGAGCCGCTATGGATGATGGCGAGTCTACTGTTTGCGTGCTATTTACGTCTTTCTGATCGGAAGATACAAACGACGATGTTTGTGTTTTCGATTGTTTCGTAGGTGAATACGATGATGCAAACGATGACGCAAGTGACGATTGAGATAGTTGGTCATTCGTGACTTTTGGGCACGGGAAGTATTTACAATTATTCGCATGATCCTGCCCAACAAACTCTCCACCTGGGCATTCTTTCAATGTAGTTTTGCATGCAATAGGCGTTGCATTTGTTGATGATGATGTTGTCGCTATTGCTGTAGTTGTTGTCGTTATTATTATTGTTGTTGTTGTTGTTGCTGCTGTTGTTGTTGCTGATGTCGTCGTTATTGTTGTTGTTGCTTTTGTTGTTGTTGCTGCTGTTGTTTTTGCTGCTGCTGATGTTGCTGTTGTTGTTGACGTTGTTGTTGTTGCTGCTGCTGTTGTTTGAGGGGAATTGGGCTTGGTAAAAACATCATCCACAGGCGTTGGATCAGGTTCATCCACAGGCTTGGGGAGATCAGCCTTATAACGCGGGTCGAGGCAGATGTAGTCAACACCAGAGCCGCAAGGATAGAATGCATGTACATCGTCGCAGCTGTCTTCGCAACAGTCGCCACCGTCATAGTTGCACTCTGCTGTATTGAACATAACATCGCACCTTCCGTCTCCAATTCGATACTTCTCATCTGTTTCGCAGAGTGCGGTGCTGATAGCTGCCTCTCCCTGCGAAGGGTCGATGCAAAAGAAACCAAATGGGCCATACTCTTTTAACTCATCACTTTCCTTCAAAGTGCAGCCAAAGGCTGAGTCTTCATTGCACGTCTCCTTACAACAGTCCCCACCATCGTAGCCGCATGCTTCAATATTGTACGGCGCATCGGGATCACATGCTCCATCTCCAATGAAATTCGTGTTGGGAACGCAACAATCCGGATTCTCTTCCCATGGCATCATGCCTTCGGGGCACAGGTGCAGCTCTGTTTCAGCCGGCTCGTCAGAAGCAGTAGTCGTGGTCGCTGTTGCTCGTGCGGGTGCAATCGGGACAAAGTCGGGATAGATACTCCCGGGTGTGGACCCAACGAAATGCTGACAATCTTCACACGTGCCTTCTGATAGGCATGTATTGAGGCTATCTTGTAACCCCGAGCACTTATCTAGGCTCATCGTATTTGGGAGACCCAATGCCTTGGCTGCGCGACAGTATCTGTTGAGGCGAGCCTTGACGGCGTCGACGTGCCAGCCGCCATGAGCAGGACATTCCAATCCACCATTTATATTGTTTAACGTGCCACCTGTTTGTTTTGGGAATTTAGTGGAACACATTAGAACAGTTAAGCGGAAAGAGGGGTAGATGTGGATCAACAACCACCCAAGTTTTCAGAACAAAGTTTGACCAACACTCACCGAAGTCTCCTCCGTCCGTCAAGGCCTCCATATGACACGTCGTACCCTCTTTTGAATGCTCCATCCAGAAGTATATCCCCACTCCCCAAGCGTACCTTCCCTCGGTCGCGATAAGATCCGGGTCATCGCAGAAGGTGTCTGGTGATCCCGTCAGGGCGATTGACGCACCGATGTAATTGTAATTCCAAGTAAGCTGGATGGAACCACGTCCAAAGAACAAATGCTTCGCGGCGATGTACCCCTCCAACTCCCCCGATTCGCCCACACCATTCCCGCATTGACACGCCTCGGGGGGCTTGCTTGTTGGCTGACAGTACTCGTTGAACTCCGACATTCCCGACACGAGGCCGTGAGAGCAAACCTTGTGGTCCCAGTCGAAGCTCCCAGCATCGCACGGCTTGCAGTAGACCTCCCCGTCAACAACGATGTTGTCGCCGCACATCAGATACTCCCGTGCGGCACGTAGCTCGTCGCTTTCGTGCAATACATTCCCCAAAAAGGACGCCAGCTCCGCAGCACGTTGGTAGGCATTGCCCATCCCGAAGACCTTCTCGTCGTGACGGGCGTTGTATAATAGCATCGCGTCGCACAGCCCCTCGTACGTGTACGGCTCTCGCGCATCCGGCGCGATGGCTGCGAAGGTATCCCTCGTCAGTATGTCGTCGCAAACGGTGTAGTTGGGATTCTCCTCCGCCATCTCGTTATCGAGACCGCTCCCGGGGGCGGCGGCGATGCGTTCGGTACCGTCCGTCCAGCACCAGCACGCGCCGTCGATGTCGCACGGCCACCACGTCTGGCCAGTTTCGCAGGCGGCGCAATCCGCATCCACGACAAGCTGACCTCCCGTCGAGCTACCGACGCACGTCGACCCCTCCGGACACCCGCCCGTGCAGGAATCGGCGGCCACGGACGACGCGGTAGCACCAAGGGTCGACACATCGATCGTGTAGGGCGAAGCGTTCGATGGCGACGACGGGATCGTCGGAGCGGCCGCCGGGGCGTCGTCGACGGGCGGACGCGGCGTCGAGTGGACGACGGACGAGCCGACGACCTCGGTCTTGTCCCCCCGAACGACGGCTCCATCCGCCAATGGTTCCGATTCCGCGTTCGCGGGCATAATCTGCTCGTCTCCCACTGCGTCGGTCGTCGTCGCTTCTACTGTTATCATCGGCTCGTCATCCATGGCGGCGATCGTTGTAGTTGTCGTCGTCTCAGGGATCGGACATAATATGCCACCGTAGCAAATCTCCCCCTCCGGACAATCCCCATTCATGCCGGACGGACAAGCGACGAAGTCGTCGGCGAAACCGAACGTACCCAACGACAACCCCCCATCCCCATTCCCATCCCCGTCCACGGTTCCATCCCCCGAACGGCACCTGCGCTCGGCATCGTTATAATCCACGCCGCATACGCTCGTTAACACCGTATTCTCCCGAATTTCGTCGCTAGGGTCGATAGTCTCGAGTACGTAATCGCTCGCGTTCGGTCCCATGGCATCGGCGACCTGCGAACTAGGGCACATCACACCGGCGAAGCACATTTGACCGTTCGGACAACCGTACCCGGAGAGACAAAGGGCGGTGCACGATTGAGCCTCGTCCAACGTGTTCCCGCAGGAGGAGGTGGAGAAGACGTACTCCTCCTCCGTGGTAGTAGTATCCCCCTCGACATCCATCCCCCCCTCCTCCCCTCCCCCCCCCTCTCCCGGGGCGTGATATCCCTCCCCGTTATATTCCTCCTCCTCCTCCTCCTCCTCCTCCTCCCCCCCCTGATCATAA
>JALLPB010001013.1:0-14221 GCA_036939975.1 Cyclostephanos tholiformis | reverse complement strand
GGGAGGGTGGAGAACTGACCCCCCCCCCCCCCCCCCCCGCCGCCCCCTGCTCCTCCCCCCCCCACCCCCCATATTCATGAATTCATGAATTTCGCGATTTCCTCTTTCCCGGTCTTGACGATCATGACGACGAATAATAATTGGATGAGACTGAGCCCGACGCAGCAGCAATATATGATCCACAGATATCCCCTCCTACCGTTCGCGCGCGGCACGTCGCTCTTGATCGCCATCATCGTATCGCGAGCGAAGTAATAGGTGGTGAAGGGCCACAATACGAGACGGCATATCACGAAGGAAATGACGAACAGCGCTCCGAGTATCAATTTCGTCTTGGGGAAAGCATCACCGAGTCCGGGAATGCCGTAGACCGGATCGAAATTCGCTAGTAGGCATAGAACGGCGGTGGATATCTCCGAGAAGCCGAAGTAGAATAACGCGTAAAAGTGACAGCATCCGGGATACATCCCTCCCCACGCCGCCATGCCCGCGAGTATGTGATGTAGCACGAACTCGATGCCATCGTTCCAGTATATCGTATCGTGCATGTTCTTGACCTGGTAAACGAAGAAGAGCAGCACGAGGCGTTGCGATCCCGGATGGTACTTGAATATGCGCTCCTCGAATCGAGATTCGCACATGAGCGTCGTCTTCTTAATCGTCCCCTTCTTACCCCTCGCCTCCTTCGCCCTCGCGACTGCATCCCTCCCGTCCTCTCCCCCACCCACTCCCCCACCCACTCCCCCACCCCCACCACCATCGTCATCGTCATCATCATCACTCGCCTCGTCCGTTCCCACGTTGCCGTACGCGAACGACATGCCGTGCGATATAATCTCGGCGCAAACACGTCGATTGCTAATCGCGACGTACGCGCAAACTACCAGGGCGAAGAAATCGACCGCCAAGTGCCTAGCCAATATGTGTCGATGAATCTCGACTTCCAATATCGGATCGACGTGAGCGAAACGGCCGATGACGTATCGCGCGAGGTATTCCACGAGAAAGAGCGACGCGACGTAGAACGCGACGGTGAGCAGCGTCGAGGGGAGGGACGGTCCACCGAGGCCGTGAAGGTGTGGATTCTTCCTCGGGGGAGCCGCGGCGGCGACGGCGATGGCGGCGTCGTCCTTGTTCATCGTGTCCCTGTTGACAACATTCGCGACGGGATGACGCTTGTTGTCATCGTCCTTGTCGGGGTCATCGAGGTGGGGAAAGACGAAGGAATCGTGAGTCAGTAACAGCGCGAATGACGACGAGCGACGCTGCCTCCGTGGAGGGGGTGGATTCTTTGGCGGCGCTGGGAGACGACACATGATGATGATGATGATGATGATGATGATTATAATAATGATGATGATGAATGGCTCTCTCTCCTGTATATCTATGACGAGCGGCGGTCAAGAGGAGGTATGGTGCTTGATGTTTGTGTATAGTAGTATTTAAAAGTTCTCTCTAATGATGGGTGGCGTAATATTATTATAGCCGTGGCTCGTCATTGGGCGGCGGCGAAGGTTCGAAGTGTGGAGTGTGCGTGGGATAGGAAAGGGTTCGCGTGATGATGTGGTCGTATCGGAGGGTGGTATTGTACTGAATTCCTAAGTTATGCCTAACCTTTAGCAAACCCGTAGCTAACCCTTGTTCATAGATATATATCTTTCTGAGGTCAATAATTACCTATTATTGATATACCTAATAATATGTAATATGAGGGGTAGAATGGTATCTAGGCAGTACTTACTACCGCCTTTAAATCAAATGAAACCTTAGAACTAAGGGTTAGCTGACGGTTAGCTAAGGGTTAGGAATTACCTAGGTAGTGAGGAGTTTTTCCGAAGCGATTGTAGATACCGTAGACTCGTGGCCATGTACTGATTCCTAGTGAATTCCTCACCATTAGCCGACCCTTAGCCAACCCTTAAATACCGGCCCATGTCAATTGTTATAAGGGCGGTAGTACTCCTTACTCTTACATAGTGTTATCATAAAATATTATCATCATTATATATTTTTAACTCATGACGCACGCGCTCCGAGAGACCACAAAAATCTTTCAAATATCAAAAAACCCGAGCCTTTCTCTCTCTCTCTCTCTCCCGCCCGCCCTCTTAAATAGCTCTCTTTTTTGTTGTTGAAGAAGGGAGAGAGGGGACGGAAGCGAACACAGTGATGCGAGGGACGGACGCACGGAGGAGCGAGGCGGATGAATCTCGAGAGGAATCCAACAACCACACCACATACGAATCTGTTATCATAATATCGTACCATCATCGTCGTGCGCGCGCTTCATCATAATATAATTTTTATCCATCCGTAGTCAACGACCTCCCAATGACAACGGTGGAGGGAGGATCATCGATGATAATATCATCAATCTCGCACGACGGCGGCATCATCATGATGGACGATGATGATGCCAATCTATCCGCCATCGCCATCGCCACCGCCACCGCCATCGCCATCGCCACCGCCACCACCATGACACGTCGTCATCCGAGGAGGATGGGTAGGATGGGAAGGAGGAGGAGGAGGAGGTGGGGGGGGGGGGGGGGGGGGGGGGGGGGGGGGGGGGGGGGGGGGGGGGGGGGACGGGAGACGATCAACGTCGACGACGACGTCCGCCCCAATCATTGCATTCGCCGCGATGGCATTACTCGTCCTGCTGTCGTGCGATAACAATAACGCCATCGCGTCGTCCTCGTCCTCCCACCCTCCCCACGAGCGGTCGTCGTCGCGCCGCTCGACGTCATCGTGCCCACATCGTCCTCCCCTAGCGACCGCGGCCACGGCGTTATCGACGTTATGGGGGGGGGGGGAAGCGGAGTCGCGTTCGTCGTCGTCGTCCTCGATATCCTCCCCTTTCCCGTCTCGTCTCCCCTCGTCGTCGTCGTCGACGGCGTTCTCGTGCCAACATGGCGCATCGCATCGTCGTCCGTCTGGCGCGCGTCGCCGCCGCCGCCGCCGCGAGATGACGACGACGTCGACGACGACGATGATGATGATGCCGTCTTCGTCGTCTACGTCGACGTCGTCGTGGGGGATGCGACGTCGGGGGGGTACCGCGCGGACGATGGACGTCGGTGGGATCATCATGCCGGCGTCGCGCATGTCGTGCCGATTATCGCCCCCGACGATGACGATGAACGATGGGGACGTAAACGATGTACACGACGACGACGACGACGACGACGACGACGACGACGAGGAGGAGGATGACATCGACGAGGTCCGATTGAATCGCATCTCGTGGCTGCCCAGCGTACTCCTGGGGGAGCGGCCGTACCGCCGTACGTCATCCGACGCCGTGGAGGGAGAGGGGGGGGGGAGGGGAGACGCCGGTGCGACGAAAGACGCCGTCGTCGGGGACGCTGCCCGATACGTTGACGTACATCGGGGGGGGGGGGACGATGACACGACGAGCCATCGTCGCGGCGGCGGTCGCATGGACGTCGACGACGATGTCGGCGGCGATATTCGTCGGGGGGGCGTAGGACGACGCGTCGAGATATTGCCCGTCCTTCCCATGAAGATGGTGCGTGGACTGATGATGGGGGGGGAGTATTCGATGGCATCGGACGACGACGACGATGGGGGCGAAAGTTCCAGGTACGGCGCCGGCGTATGGGAGGATGGCGGCGGCGGCGGCAGAGGGAGGAGGAACGACGTCGGCGGATCGTCGTCGTCGTCGTCTGGATCTGGATCTGGCCTCGGCGGCGGACGCGTATCCGGCGGACTCTTCTCCGGCACGTCCGGTTATCTCCCCCACACTCGCGGACACGTGTTCACCGTGGCCGAGCCGCGATACAAGAGGCTGTACGACGACCTGTTGAGGTTGGGGAATTACCACGTCGCGAGGAGGGACGGTGCAATCCGTCGGGGCGAGTACGACGATGTCATGGGCGTCGGCGCGTCGTCGACTCCTTCGTCCTCATCGTTCTTGTCGGATCCCGACGATAAACGGCGTTTCATTGTCACGGCCGAGAATCCCACCGAGGATGGGGTGTTCGCCGAGTACGGACTTCTCTTCCAACTGCGCGATCTCGACGAGGTCGCGGCCGTGGGGGAGGGGATGACGTTGGAGGAATTGGAAGAGATATCGGGGGGATTGGTGGGATATGCGAACGATGACGATGACGATGAC
The DNA here is from genome assembly GCA_036939975.1 of Cyclostephanos tholiformis. NCBI lineage: Eukaryota > Bacillariophyta > Thalassiosirophyceae > Thalassiosirales > Thalassiosiraceae > Cyclostephanos > Cyclostephanos tholiformis. The sequence goes on along the minus strand of JALLPB010001013.1, from coordinate 10,080 downwards.
GACGACGACGACGACGTCGAAGATGTTATGAATATGCTCCTGAGGACGCACTATGAGGCGACTCACGACGTTGTAGGACGAGTTAGGATTCACCGTTTCGTCAATCCGGAATGTTACAACGACGGTCCGGAGGGGGAGGAATACCTCATGGCCGAGGCGACAGTGCTCGACGTGGTCGAGAACGATACGACCAAGATGAGGAGGATGATCGAGGAACGGAAGAGGCGGTTGCGGGAGGCGCAACAGGCGCCACCCACAACAACTATGACCGCAACGAGATTGGATGCACAACAACAACAACCGCAGCAGCAACAGATCCGGGCGGTGGGGGACGTTGCCAAGGCCGTCGCGCGGATTAAAGAGGAGCTGCGGTCGTCCGTGGGCGAGGCATTCGAGCAGAATCGACAGCAGCAGCAGCAGCAGCAGCAGCACCAGGATACTTCCGATAACATTAAGGGGAAATCGCGACCTTCGCTCGACGGCGCAGCTGCGTCGCTCGACCATAAGAAGTCGGGCAAGGGTCCAATATCGCTGGGGGGCATGGGTGTGTACGTTGAACGACGTAGCGATGACTCCCTAACAAAGGAAGAGCGATCGCTACGGGACTCGTTTGCAAGGCTCGTCGCTCTTCAGCACGAGCTGAATGAGGAATGCCGCTTCACTCGCGTCTCCGTCCAGACCTTTGGGGTCGGGCAAGTTGGGGTTTGGCTGTCCGCCGCAGCGTGGTCACAATTCGTGGAAAAACGATTGGAAGCCACCTACGACGGCATGCAGAGCGAGTTGCAGGCGAAGTTGGTCGAGTACCTGGCAGACAGTGGGGGATTGGGGGATTCGGGACGGGGTATCGGGGGGTACATTAATGCTAAGCACGCGCAGAACGACGACGTCATGGAGGGCAGTGGATATGTGGAGGTGGGTGAGACCATCGACTTTGATGATTTGAGTCCTGAGTTACAGCAGGAATTTCAATTTGTCCAAGCGAGGGCGACCGAGGAGTTGGGTCCCCTAGCGTTAGAGCGAGCCATTCAGATTCAATGCATCGTTCAGGCAGAGAGTTATTCCGAACGGCTGGACCTGTTGAGGGAGTGTGTTGATACTGAGAGGAGACGATTGGAGGCAAAGAAGATGTTGAAATCATTGACGTACGATCAGGATGGGAATGCTGAAATAGCAGGAGATGCAATGTTTTATTCTGGTAGCAAAACCTCAAGAGAGAGGGCGAGGACTGTCTTTGAGAGATTAATTTCAGCGGATGTCCATCACAAGGAACATAAGAACAGCCAAGATAGTGAAGCATTTCAATGATAGACCCATTCCAAGAGAGAAAAATGCCTTTATATAATGTGAGAAATAAACAATAGTGTTCAGTAAACAAAAAGAAGTTGTCATTTTGAACAAGATAACGTTATATACTTTAGTATGTTTTGTGCCCAGATGTTCAACTTGACAGGTCATCATATTGTATTTTTATTTGGGATACGGCGCAAAGAACATCTCCCAATGGAGCATATCGGTGGCTTCATGCTAAGCCCCTAAACACTGCCACCAGGCAAGTGCTCGTGCCATATTGGCCTGGTGGATGCCATGGAATCGTCCTGGCGGAAGAAAAAAACACACATTTTAGTTAGCAATTATAAAAAGTAAACCTATCTAAATTTTGGGACATAAAACGGACCCTCTATTCAGCTCATTGAAGTGACAAGCATCACAGAAAAGTGAATTGAGAGCATTGTAATTGTAGCTGACAAGCTAAGCTAATTTTTGATGACTTCAGAATTTTTAAGCGACCAAAATTGGAGAAGAAACTATTATTTTTATGAAGCAATAAATTTTTTTTGCACTTTTGCATTTATTTTGCAGATGTGCACTTTTTTGCAGTTGTAAAATTGCTTTGCTGAAGTGCTAATTCTACATACGGTTCCCAAGTACAATATAACAGAATTTATGAAATATCAGACGTTCATGTTTGGTGTTTTTTGCCATCGTGAGAGTGTAACAGTAACACTCCATTTTGGGGTTGTTTTTTGGCAAGGAGAAAGAAATTATAATAGGAATTAATACTAAGTACCATAGAACAAGATCTCATTTCCATGACACTGGCACCAGGTGCCCGGAAGTAGCAATTCAGCAAGGGCACAAGGTGCTCCGTCCTCATTAAGCTCCTCCACCTCTTGAAGGAAGTTGCCTAGGCACTCCCCAATATCACCAATCAACAGCGGCTGGAGAATTTGATTGCTATGCATCTCAGCAAAATCACATGACAGGGCCAAACCTACCCTGCTGTTTTTCTCACCTCAGTGACAATCTCTAGCATTGAGTTGAGTGTTGCCCTGGCAAAAACAGTTGTGAGGAAGGAGGGCAATGCCAATGGCATATTTGTGTGATGGGGTGGGGGGGCACAGCCTGTTGAAAATGTGAACAAAAGGGAGGAGATTGGCAATCGCATCTTCACTGTTTATGGGGATGTGCTGCCAGTCAACCAGAGAGGCCTATACAATGGCCAATCATGGGGATGGGACAGGGTTAATCACTGCATCATGATCAGGGGGGGAGGGAATAACGATGAGCTGTTGTTCCTCAATTGATGGACCCTCACAGGCAAGTCGTACCGTGACTTGTTCATGTATTTTTTCCCAATGGTGTGGTTTACAATCGTCCTTCTGGCAAAGACAAGTGCAGCGGTGCAGGTTTGGGTAGGGTTACTTGGCATTGAACCCTATCACCGTAGGCAAACTCATCCAATATCGTGGAAAGTGCCTGATGATGGCAATGTGCCCAGGATGGTCACCCGACCAGTTTTAGAACTATGTGGATGACTCAACATCACAGAAACAGAAGACAGACCCATGCTTATACAACTTCAAAATGTTTATGATAAGCAAGAAGTTCAAGTTGATTACAAGGCACATTGTTTTCACAGACAACAACCCTTTGGCATTCATTGACAAGTTTTTGGAGGTTTGGCATTTGCTGAGGGTTGGTTACAAGGTACATTATTTTCACTGACAACAATCCACTGGCGTTTGGTGACAAATTTTGGGAGATTCAGCAGTTGCTTAGGGCATGGTTGCAAATGTCTTCATTGCCGGATGGGTGATATGCCTGGACGAGTCAATGTCCATTTGGCATCAGTGATGGACATGTCTGGGTTGTATTTTCTGCCCCTGCAAACCTCATCCCTTTGGGAATGAGTATCACGGGATGTGTTGTGCCCTGACTAACATTCTTTTTTTGATTGAGTTCATTGAAGGCAAAGACTCACCTCCCAGGTTATGGATGAATACAAGGAGAAGGGGAAGGCTGCTGGACTGCTCCTGCAGATGCTTTGGCCATTTTTTATATGTGATGGTAGGTGGTTCTTGATTCAGGGTTTTGTGTTCTGCAGGTTATTGTGGAGCTACAGAAGGTAGGGTTTATAGCTGTGTGCATATAAAGAATGGAAGCATTGGCCAGCATTGGTTCCAGGGAATGCGATGGAACAATTCTTTGAATTGGAGGGGATACAAGTGGGGGAGAACCATGCCATTCAATGTGTGTTCAAGGGGATGATGTACAACATTTGGGGAATGAAAGAGCTCAACTATGTCATGCAGACAATGGCAATGGGTGGCCTGATGGGATACAATGATTTGTGCAGGACGATCATATGTTGGTGGAATGATGGGGGGGGTTGAGGTGGTATCTTGTTGGTTTCATTATGCATGCCCCTTTGATTTGCATATTAGGTATCTGCATTACCTCAGCTGAGAAGTTCAAAAATGAAGACTGAAGAGTTGTGAGCTTAGAATGTTAAGACTATCTACATTATAGTCTGCAAAGAGATTCCCAGGGCAAATGTGTGGTGGACATCTGGCCTTACCACATACTATAGACATACATAGAGAGGAGCTCCTACATAACCTGGCCACGGGTATGTAAAGAGCGTACTTAATAGTACTGTAGGTTTGCCAATTAGCTCTAATACCTTTGCAGTTGATCAGGCTCCAAAGTACTAACTGATTGTGGGCTCTGATCACTGCTGGGCTTATGCCTTGGGACTGCATCAGTGTGCAGGACGTTCTGTTGTGTGCGTTACTGCCCTTCTGTATCTACACATACATGCGGCTAGGTACTGCAGTATCAACATGCTATTTACAATCACAACAACCTTTGGCCCCAGCTTCTGTTGATTGAGGACAGCTGGGTAACACAGCAATGGGAGACTCATGTGTTTTCTTTCATTTTGGCATTCACAAAGGTGAATCCTTTCCTCTGTATTTGGTTCTTCACTTTTAGCAAAGGGGAACTACCAGGATGCCCATCTGCTTATGTTTTGTTGCCAATTGGCCTGGCAGATGATGAACAACAGTTGGATCCAGGCGGAAGAGGAAAGAGCTCAAGAGGTGGATACTGTGTTGGTTATCAGTTGTTGACCACACCTCTTCATGCCAAACATTACAAGAATTGTAAATGGATTTGAACTGCCATTGCAAGGCACTAGCAGTACATGTGCCAACACCATTTTGGAAAAAATAAGTGTTCGTTCTGGTTTTATTTTTGGCCCCCAATCAGTAATCAGGATTCCTGCAGTAATTCCGGTTTTCTACAACACGTAGGAGTTAGTACTAGTTTCCCAGGTTTCTACAGTGGTTGACTCCCAAATAGTACAATATGCCCGCGCCAGATGGGCTCACAAATGGGCTTGCTCATAGGAAAACTTGTTGGAAGAGCTCTTATTTAAACTCAAACATATTAACAAAAAAGTCTCTACTCTTCACCGTCACTTAATAGCGACACACTGATCGCCTATTGCCAGGTGATTGTTTCTAACTAGAATGTTACTGGCTCGTTTTGGGATTCGCCCCACTCAACTCTAATTTGTCATCATCGAACCAGATGATCAACACAGTGACATTGTTGCACGTGCCCCTTCTAATGGCCTCCTCGACCACGTACCTCGCCACGTTACGTCGCATCCCAAGTCTGTCCTCCGGATGCGTCCGCCCCATCAGGTCGTTCACGAACGACACCGCCTCCCTGCTCGACATGACGTCGAACAAGCCGTCCGTGGCGAGCAACACGAACGCGTCGTCATCCTCGTCTATGACGTGATGGAAAATGTCCGCCGTGCCGATCACCCACGGTCTCTCGGCGCGATCGCCGATCGATCGGGACAGTGCGAGGTTGCCGTTGATACGGTACACTCCGGCCCCCCGCACCGGACGCCCGGTCGCGTCGTCGACCTCGCCGCACCATTCCACGGTCCCCCCCCGTCCCTCGATGCGCCTGCGCTCGACATCGTCGTTCGGCTTGTGATCGCGCGTCAGATCCATCGCCCTCCCGGCCCTACAAAGCACCGCGCGGGAGTCGCCGACGTTGGCGACCACGATCGACCTGGATCCTCCCCCCTCGCATCCTCCGCCGCCGCCGCCGCCACCGTCATCACCGACGCCGTCTTTCGCGTCGTCGTTCTCGTGCACGACGATCGCGAGGGCGGTGCTTCCCTGGAAGCTCCAGTGGCTGATGTTACCCACCTCGGTGTCCACCTTGTCGAGCGCCGCCTCTAGGGCCGACGCCACGATCGAGGAACGGCGGTCGATAGCGCGCATGGTCGGACGACGCTCATCGTCGATCGGTGCGACATCATCGTCGCCACCACCACCTCCGACCTCGTACGATGACGACGACGACGAAGACGACGCCGCCGCCGATGGCAACGCCGCCTGGAAACTCGCGTACAGGTTCTGCCGAAGGTACCTGCTAACGGCCGATCCGCCGTGTCCGTCGAAGACCGCCGCGAAGAGCGTTATCCCCCCCGGAACTCCCCCCCCCCCCGCACTCTCCGCGAAGTATTCGTCTTCCATGTACCGTCGTTCGCCGCGGACGGACCACGCGGAATAGGATGGCGGACGCCGCGGCGGCGACATCGACGTTACCGCCCCGACGGACAGCGAGGGCGAGGGCGGGACGACGATGGGGGGCGTCGACGGCATCCCCACGGAGGACGACGCGCCGCAACCGGCATCGTCGTCGTCGCAGTCGATCGCACTCCCTCGTACCGTCGCGGCCGCGTCCTCGACGGAGCCCGTGGTACTGTCCCCGCCGCGCCGAACGCGGTGGTGGTACGGCGCGTTAATCCCCCCCGGGCCATTCCGGCCGCGATGATCGACGACGACGAGGGGGGGGGGGAGGATGGCCCACGCCCTCTTGCGACGATGGCGCGACGGCGGGGGGGGTGCGGTGGTGCATGGATAGACGATGGACGGAACGAGCGAGGCGATCGTCGCCATCATCCAGACGCGGCTGGTCGTCATCGTGGCGTCATCTTGTCTTGTCTTGTCTTGGTTGGGGGAAACAGTCCTTCCACGTGGAGGTTTTTTCTTGATAAATCATAGAGTAAAAAAAACAAACACATCCACGCACCTCCTATCATATCCTATCCTACCCGCCCCGCCCGCCCCCCATCCCATGAGGAAGAGCATCCCCCCCCCCCCCACAAAAACCACCCGCCCGGACAACCGCAGTCCTGCATGCAGGGGAGAGCTCAACTACATTATCATTTTTTAGGACAGTGAGATATGTCCACTGACGAGCCGAAGGCGGGATGTCTCCCTCCCTGTGCGATCTGCCACGCGAAAGTCGCACTCTACCGCTGCCCGCGATGTCACACTCGCACGTGCTCGCTGGAGTGTTGTCGGGCACACAAGGGGGGGGGGGTGAGGCGAGGAGGATCCAAGATGAACGACAACGACGACGGAGCTGTTGCAGTCGTTTGCAACGGCAAGCGCGATCGGACGGGATTCTGCTCGTTGAAAGAATTCACCGATTCGCGACTTGCTTCCGATTATCACTTCTTGGAGGACGTCCTCAAGGTTTCGGAGGGAACGAGGCGGCTGTATCAGGGCATAGTCGCATCGTCGTCTGCTCCGTCGACGACGCCCGCCGCCGTCTCATCGAGGAAGCGTCCGAGGGGGGGTCCCGAATGGATGATGGGACTTGATTCTATCTCCCCCGATGTGCCGGCTCATCCGCTACTGCGAGCGAAGGAGGGGAGGAGCGTGGCGGAAGTTTTAGTAGCTCGCGCAGTGGACGACGATGACAGGGCGCAGCTCGATAAACCCTCCCGTCCGGGCGTTGGCATCGTCAATCAATTATTAGCGAACGGACCAGCCAATAATACAGCGATGTCATCGCCGCGAGCGAAATTCGATCCCCTCGTTAGGCAGGCGGAATTGAAAGGGATCACGCTCCTGCGAATGCCGAGCGGCATGCAGCGGCGTCGGGCCAACACGAGCAGGATTAATAAAAAGATGGGTACGATATCGTGGAAAATCGAGTTTTGTTTCCATCGGCCGAAGCGCACGCTCGACGAACGAATGGTACACTCATCCCCGTCGGCATCGGCTCAGGATGAATCCACGTTGCCGAAACTTTTCAGGGTAGAGAGCGAGATACTCGACTCGTCGACCTTATCCGAAGAGTTGGGACGGCACTTGGACGTACACCCTCATAATTCCGCCACGCGTTCGTGCCTACGATCATTCGTAAATACGCCCAGGAAATCTCTTGTGCTGCTTATGAAGCGTTTGCCGTGCTCGTCCGCGGCCCCTCGATATTTCAGGCTAGATCCAAATGCCACACTGTCGGAGTCACTAGACGGAAAGACAATTATAGAATTCCCCACAATTGATGTGGTCTTGGACGAGGACAAAGAATACTTCCCCCTTTATATTGGAGAAGTTAATTGAATAAACACATTTCCGATTCTCTGTTCCCATTTACAGCTGTATTTGTTTAAATTTACAGCACAAGACCGGCGCGTCTAGTGGAAAGCCATCTAAGTTGGACGAGGACAAGGGACACTTCCCCCTTTATATTGGAGAAGTTTCTTAAAGTAAGATTCCAATCAAACTTGAGAATATTTCGATATCTCTCCGCGTTCTAGCAACGCAGAGTCATCTCAACAGATTTCTTTCGGCTGAGATGAGAAGTGAAGAGTTTTGCTAGCTGTCCAATCAAGTCCAATTTAGGTCATCTTACGTTACGCTTTCCTATTCATCTCTGCAAAGTCAAAAAGAAACTACGAGATCATAACCTAGTCCACCCCAACATTGACATCGCAAGCACATCCACGGTGGCTTTTCATCCACGCAACAGAACAAGTACTAACTGATCAGAGAATCTGATTGTCGTCATAACCATACCGGCCTCCCTGTGTCTAACTTCACCGCTGGCGATCATGCATCGCCCACAATAACTCTGATATTAAAACAAATTCCTCGGCATTCAAGAGAACTAAATATCAGACATTCTAGGTACCACTACGAAATGCATTCGCTGAATACTTCGAAAATCGAAGCACTCTATTTCGAATTCATCTCCGGAATATTCCACCATGAGTTTGGTCTCCCTGTGGTTTTTTTTGAGGGCTTCTTGGTAGTTGGTTTTGCGGAGTACGACTTCTTCGTTGGCGTGGCCGTGACTGGCAAAGGGGACGAGGGCTTTGACGTTGGCTTTGCGCTCGGTTTGCTGGTCGATGGTGTTCCACTTGGCGACATCGTTGGTACGCTTGTCGTTGGCTTTGCGCTCGGTTTGCTGGTTGATGGTGTTACACTGGGCGACATCGTTGGCTTGCTTGTTGTAGGTGTACAATCATGAGTTGGAACTTGAGTTGGCGACTTTGTCTTTGAATTTGGCCACATGATTGGCTTCACCGTGGGTTTCTGAGTGGGCCACTTCGTCGGAGGTTTCGGCCACATCACAGTAGGATTGCCCTCACCACCTTTTCCAACTTTTCCCGCCTTACTACCGTAGACTATCTGGGCGTGCAACTCAACTAGCACTAACAGGATACGTAGCAATTTGACACGCATTCTTCTTAGAACATGCACAATCTATGTGTTGCGTGGCTTGGAGTGAAGGAGGCAGTGATGGTGTCTCTAGGAGCACGACCTTACAAAATGAGCATGTCCTCCCAAAACGACGACGGATGATTCGCACAATAAATGTCTCGACTCCACCCAAAACTAACCTAACGGAACATACTAAGCACAAGACTGTCGAGATCTATCAATCATGCCATGACTCACAATCATCTAGTCGAGATCAATCAATCATGGCAAGACTCATAGAATGTCGAAATGATCAATCATGCCATGACGACTCACATGATGCAGTTAAGATCTGCATTCGACATTCTACAAGATCTACATAGTGATCTAGTAGCTGCCGAAGTTTGAAATTGATACTTTTGTTAGCAAAGCTCTCGTAGTTTTCTCGATAGCAGAGGAGAAATAATGACTCCAGGAGGTATCGGTAGCTATTTCAACTTGCAACTAAGCTATCACCCAACAGCGTTGCCAGGGTCATGGAACGAGCGTTCAGATTGGTGATATCCAACTTTCTTTTGGACCCATTTGTATGCAATCTTCCAATTGTAATTCATCCCCGAGTAAGACAATTGAAGAAATTGAATGACGTGGTTTGTTAGACATCGCCATCTACCCTTGCATCCTTCATCAACTCCGAACACGTAAGCACTGTCGAGAAATCAAAGGTTCCACACGCTGTAGCGTGGCAAACTTGAGCTCTCTTTCCCTGAGTCGCCTCGATTCCTCGTAAAAAGGAGTGTTTTCTACCCCACATCCAATAATCAACATTTTCCCGACAATATACCTAGCTCATCTCTGAATCTACCATACATTGCCTACAGTCATGGGTGAATCCCATTCTTCAAGTTTATGAGTTTCCAATCAGCGCTACCGGCGCCTTCATAATATCGGCCTCATTAACCTTGCCTTGGCCTCGCTCAGCCGTTCCTTACTAACGAACTTGGCCTCATTTATCAAATGTTTTGATGCTCTCCCACCCCTCTTTTGCCATTTATCCTGTCCGAGAGCTCGGCTATGAACAGCAGTCTTCCTAACCTCCATTACACGCGATCTGCACATTCCATACACCTTCCTATTGATTTGTTGAGTGGAATACCTAGAGAATAATATATGTCCCATTTGTTCTACTGTGAGTACTACCGTAAAATAGAGGTCTCTCATAAGTAAAAAATAGTACGTACTTACTTTTTGCCGATTTTTTACCTCATCA
>JALLPB010001012.1:0-14030 GCA_036939975.1 Cyclostephanos tholiformis | reverse complement strand
AATTTTTTTATTTTTTTATGCGTATATGCTCCAACGCTCAAAGAAATCACAGCCTTAGCTTCTACTGTATGCATTAATGACCTTCTGTATTAAAAAATAAATTGAGAAATGAAAAAATTGTGAGGTCTTTTACGAGCTCTATCATAAATACGCTAAACCAGATTTTTCAGCATTTAATTAATAACCATTCATCTTTTATTTCTTGGGGGAACAACCATCATTTTGAGGGTATTGATCTCAAATACTTAATAGTGCACTACCACAAACTAATGACATAGGGAGAAAAAGGACAGTCTCAGCTTTCCAATGGTATATGGGTCGGGGGGTATTAGACAGAGTCTACTGCATTACCTTACCGATTTAATGACTAGGATATTAACCAAAAACTGGTAAAGAGATAACTCAGGTCAAATTTTCCAGTTTACTAATTTACTTTCATACCAACCTTTTCCAGTTCTGTGATGCTGTCCCCAAATCTCAAAGATAATACCATACTAAGGAAAGTGAGGGAAATTAAAAGTTGTGATTTTTTCGCTGATGTGCATTTTTTTGTAGTTGTGAAATTAAGTTGTTGAAGTGCTATTTCTATGAATGTATGATCCCATGCAAAATTTAGCCGAAGTGAAATGAAATAGCTGACACTTTTTTTTGCAGTTGTGCATTTGTTTTACAGAAGTGCATTTTTTGCAGTTGTGCTTCATTTTCCATTGCCCTCTAGAGTGTACATAAAATGGGGAGCATTTTTTGTCTAACGTCAATAAATTATAATACTTATTACTACACTCTCTCTGTGAATAAACCTTGCTCAACCTTTGACAGCTGTATTCTCTTCTTGGCTCAATGTCATAACAGCGAAAATAACTTACTATGAAAAAGGCAGTGTAGCAAGGCTTCTATGCTTCAAAGTAAATCAACAATAATCCGAAATCCTCGTGGTATGATAATTTCAAGTAAGTTCTCACGCAAAGAAAACACTTTCAATGATCGCATTTCGACTTATGGCTATCAATCCTATTTGTAACACCCCTCTGTTGTTGGGCATTGCTCGCCACATGCAGTTTCATCCTTCCAAGCTTCTGCTTGCCAATTATGATTTATAATTCCACAATTACCAGGAGGTTGGTATCTGCACACCTGCACACGACAAGTTCTTCCGCTGCTATGTTGTCTCACGCTTTCACCACATCCCACGTACGACGTGGCTCGCCACACNACACGACAAGTTCTTCCGCTGCTATGTTGTCTCACGCTTTCACCACATCCCACGTACGACGTGGCTCGCCACACCACCTGCGTGAAGTGAGCGTTATCCGGATGTGGCCAGGATAACTCTCTTTCTACGAATCGCCCTACAATTTTATCAGCTGGGTACATACCTCCCCATTCACCATGTCCTTGATTCGATGCCAGATTCTCTCCTTCTAATATGTGATCGTGAGTAAGTTCATAATTTTTGCAATCGTAAGCGAGGAAGCCGTCTGCGAGGACTTCTGCATATTGCTTAGCGTCTTGGGCGAGGCTATTGGCCCATCGCAGCGCCTTATATCCAGCGCCTCCATTATACAGGCGACGACGAGCGTTATGAGCTCTGAGCCACTCTGTGTCGCGGGAGTCCATCCTTGACCGCCAGTCATAACCAATCTTGATCGTATGAGTCTTCGAACCAATGAAATATCCACCGGAAACTAGTAGAGTGCCACCGACATACAACTTATACCATCCCTTCCCGTTGGCGCAGCAGATTCCATCTATGTCTGTAAGTTTGAAGGTGTACGTGCCATCTTCGACGCAAGATGTCATAGTCTCTGTTTGGTACGCCGCCACCTCGTTGACGCTTGACATTACAGCTCCCCCACTGCCTATGAGTTTTACTGTGGTCTCTTTGCCATACTTATCAACTTTGAACATAATTTTGACCATTGTGCACTGCAGCGAGCGGCCGGCGCTCCCTTCGATGTCATCGGGTAGGGACAGACCTTCATGGGGTGCCCTTATGCGCACTTTGTTGAAGCCGTCTTGGCCAATCTCGTCTGTCAAGTCAGGTCTATCCACCTCGACGATGGATCTATCCCTATCCACACGCCTCAGCCGCCTCGCTACGGCGATATCGCCTTTTGTGGCCTCGCCTTCTGTCTGAACTTCCCCCCCCCTGTCTGTTGGAGGACTCCCAGCAGCCGGCTCGAAGTGCACCGCCCCCTCGTGGTCTGGATGGGCTGCAACGACCACGCCCGTCCCGGTGCCACTGGCTCGCTGGCCACCAGCGGCATGATAAGGATCATCCGAGATCATATAAACGGACGCCTCCCTCAACAAACTCCATCGATCGACGGGCTCTTGCTTTGGGATCTCGAACGTCAGGGGCTCCGACGACACCGACTCGCCATAATTAACTTGGTCCGCTGTGAAGAGGAAGGGCAGGGTCAAAAATGTTGTTAATACCAATTGTATCATTTTATTATTGATCTATTCCGTTTCGATTATCAACTCAAGCTCCCGATTTGTAATAATGGTGTCATGTGGAATAGGAGCAATGCATCAATCCCATAATAATGTGAGATCCGTTTTTATCCCCAACGAGGCGAAACAAGTCCATGATTCATACCAGAGGGGATCGGATGGCTTGATCGAGAAATACAGTTCGTTGGCGCGGTCTAGAAATTCAAATAAAGAAACATACAATTCCTATGCATGTTGGATTCGGAGTATTCTTCCAAAATTCGGAGTATTATCTATTTTACCCTACCTCGTACAAGATAAGGATTTATTTTTGCGCTGCATGTAGTAGGTTGTTACCTTATCCTACGTACAATCGTACCAAGTTCGAAAACCCCCCTTGTGCAGAAATATTTTGGTTTGTTGGGTTTGTTGCTGGAAACAAGGCAATGAGGGGCTTTGGCACCTACCATGGCCGGTGTCACAATGACTAATGTACTTAAGAACTTACGCGCACAGACATCACCCCCACTGTTGAGTATGACAAACCTATTCAGCTATTGGAGCGATCCCAAAATTAAATTTGTGATTGTGCAACAATTAAAAATCGCCAAACTCGTAGCAAATACACTTAAATCTCGCTAATGTAAGTGTTTGTGCGGAGCAAATCCAAAAATTTGGGAGGCCGCTCAAACCGGCCTCCCAAATCAACTGGGACTGCACATTTTGTGTAAAGCCGACACAAACATAAAAAGCCTCCACGTCACCACTTTCCATCACAACACACAAGAAAAATGATCCAACGTCGTCCTACCCCCAGCGGCTTTGCCCTCGCCCTCCATGGCAACATCCGCCATGGACCCGACTTGCTGCGCCATGGCTCCCTTTGAGTCTACTGCAGGTGTCCGGTGGCCGTGCGAGCGCTCAATGTGGCGGATTCCCTTGTTTTGGGGCGCCAAAATGGCACCATAAAAAATGAGAGATGGGCAGAGCGCCAATATTGGGCGGCCGCCACTCAATGAGAATACTCAGCAACCAACCCACAAATGATGTTGGCGGTGGGGCGGTTGTTTATTTGGAGATGCGACTGGTTTGGAACGTATGGGGAGGTTGTTTACCCATCATTTGGGGTGGCAAATTGTGCAAATCAAAAAATGAATATTGAGAGAGTGTTGAGGCCTTGGGTTTAGATGGCTGCGACTTTAAAACACAACAACCAACCAAAAGTCAGTGCCGATTGGGTGGGATTTTTATGAGGTGAGATCAGGCCACAGCGGAATGTATGGGGTGTGATGTATTCCAATTGTGTGGCCCTCGAATTGAGTGATGGATAAAAACAAGTACAAAATACACATTAGCCTAATGGGGCCATTAAACTACCAATAAACACACAACAACAAACCAAAAACACACGGTATCGACAAGTTATAGACTAGATTTGATGCTCGACTGGTGGGGAGTGTAGGGGGGGGGGGTTATTTGATCATTTTGGGGGCAATCGAAGTGTGAGAAGTAACAAAATAAAATAAAATCAATTAGTTAAAAAGTATTATAATCTCAGCCGGTTAACATATTCAAACAAAAACCTTCGACAGCATCCTCTACCAGTCCATCGCTGATCGCTGAGTGATTGCCGCGAGGGGGTGGCTATTAATAAAGTAGGCATGCCGCTAGACCAGCAAACGGCTCTGCCATGGTGGATTTCTGTTTTGTGATCCACGTTGATCTTCAATCACGAGCTAGGTTTGTGTTAACGCACAAATTAATTTTGGGAGCAAAAAATAAGTGCAACACAAACACAAATCACATTTTGTGTTTGTGTTGCACAAACACAAATTTAATTTTGGATCGCTCCATTATCGTGCGTGATTTTTTTGTCAGTCATCCCCGAATTTTTTACAGAGTGAGCCGTGCGAGATGGGTATTCCTTCCTTCCTATGAGATGGACGGAACCGTTGTCTTTGGGATCTGCGATTTCATTGCATGCTAGCATTCGCCCCCAAAATTCCTCTTCCGCTCACATTCCTCTTACAAAAATTATTAAGATTGTTATCAGGAACAAGACGTGAAAAAAATGATTATAACCGAGCTCTGGACTCACTCCCTGCAGAGATGCTTCATGTGGAGGTTGAACCTGATTGAGCCCACCTCGCACGAGTCGAAGGTGTTGGACGAAGCAGATATCCAGAACCCCACTCTACGGTCCTACATTGTGTGGCGGCGATCTCAAATGCTTTGGTCCATACTGCCGTTGAGTTCGAGTGTAGTCACATTCTTTATCGATCTCATCAGGAACGCCGAGGATATTCTGAACCCTAAGCTCAAAGGCTGGGGTAACTTGTTGGTCAACCTTTCCTCCATCGCGAACATCATTATATTCATTTCCGTTGTATTAGCGACGGGGATGCCTTACGGAAAATGTCGCGTTTGGTCAAATTGGAGATTATCATCAAAAATTCTCCGATACGGGTTCATCATTTCGTTTATCCTTCCTATGATCCCCGCCTTCATTCCCTTGAAGTATTATGTCAAAGACCTCACCCCCCCGGAGTCGAATTTTGCCTTCTCGGACCTCGACCTAAGCACCCTGTTGATGGAGATGGAGTTCGGGGAGGGTGATATAACAAAACAGCAAGAGATTGTGCAGTGGAAATATTTACAGTGGAAAATAGGATTATCCAATTTCGTTAAATTCCTACCGGCACTCTTTTCGTTCCCCGCGGCGCTATTCGGTGCATCTCTAAGAATCAAGGGATTGCTGCCTAAATCAACCCTCTCTAGCTGGATGTTGACAGTAGCAGGACCGTTTCTTTCGCTCGTCATACTGGCCGCGGCAATGCTGATCATTCAATTTTACGGCAACGGTCTACTAACATTTGGTGTTCTGTTTCTAGCGGTTGGACCTTGGCTGAATGTCTTTCGAAGGGGATTATACGTCAAGGCTCCGGATGAGGAAACGAGAAAGTCGATCGACTGCAATCAAAAGGTTAGTCTGGTATTCAAATTAGGAGGTTGGATACTCGTAATAATCTGGGCTATTGCTGATTACATGAAAGGCGATATATCGGAGATATTGGAGTTTGTCAAACTAATTCTTGAAGCTTGGGGTCGAGTTTTGGGATCCACCGTTCTGTTTGCTGATGTTTTGCTTCGCATGACGATAACTAATTGGAAAGAAGAGATGTCTTTGCGTTCGTATAGCATGGACAAATTCTATCAATCTATTGATGCAGGCATCATGAATATGAAGGGTGTCGATGACGATGTTCCAATCGGACCTGTAATTCCGGGCGAATGTGATGGTCATTAAGGCCAAAGAAATTCTATAAGGGCGGGGAACATGTGTGTTTATTTTTGAGGAGAGGTATTTTTCTTTTCCCTAAGGAATGTAAGTCGATATTCAATCAGCGCCATTGGATAATTTTTTTTAAGATCAACAGTGTCAACCTACACGAAAAGAGCACGATGTATTGGAGCTCCAGATACCTCCTCTGACAAACATTATCACGACCTTGGCCCCAGGTGCATCCTCTGACGAACGTAAGTGACTTCGCCGACCTTAAGCCTATCACAGTCTCGTCCACGAACCCATACGCATAGCTCGCGAACTTCACAACGACGTCGCGTAGAACGGTACGGCGGTCTCCTCCCCCACTTTCCGCCGCGACGACGTGGCGTCGTCATCGTCGTTCACGGCGTCGGTCCTACCCATCTTCATCTCCTCCTCCCCCTCCCAACCCTCGAACCAAGCGACGCCGTGCTTCCTAGTGCCATCGAAGACGTTACGTCCGTGCATGCACTTGTAATTATCGAGCAGGACCACGTCCCCCCTTTCCATCTTCACGTACTGCACGTTCCTCATCGTGACCTCGTCGATGTGCTCAAGGTCTTCGTCGCTTATCGTGCCGTCATCGCCGTAGAACATGTCTGACTTGTTGATCTGGGACGCGCCATCCTCGAAGCGCTCGGCTCCGTAGCTTTGGAATTGGCAATTAGGGGGGAGGAAAGAGATTCGGGGTCAGTAAAGAAAGAGGGGGGTGGGGGGGGGGGGGGGGGGGGGGGGGGGGGTGAGGAAAGGAAGTATTAATCGACATCCAGTCTCTTTCTCTCACTCCCTCTCATGCCAAGAAACGGTATCAATGATGTCAACACGCGTAATAAAATTAAAAAAAAACTCACATTGCCTCCCTATCCTTGCGTAGCTTCGACGAGTGGGAGTGGACGTTGCAGAACCAGTGAGGCTCGCCGGTGACGGGATGTACGAGTACGGGGGGCTGACTCGGCGCGCGCGCCTGGAGCATCCTGACGCCATCGTACCCCCCCTCCCCCCATGATAGATCGACCGAGAAATCGACCTTGGCGTTGATCGCCGCCGACGCGAGTCCCCTAATCAGGCCCATCGTCGCCGGCCTCGCGAATTCCGGGAGGTTATCTATCCATCCGAAGAAGGGCAATTCCATGACCGAATACCGGATGTTGCGCTCGTACAATCGACGGACGACGTCCGGATCCAGGTCCCGAAATACCCGCCGTCCGTCCGCGATCAGGAATTCCCCCCCCGTCTCCGCCGGCTTGAAGCAAACGAACGCCGCCGCCCGCGGCGCCCTCGTGCCCACGAACTCGTTGTGCATCCCGATGAAGAAGTTCTTCCGACTCTCCTTGTTCACGGCCTCGTACACGGGGGAATCCCTGCTACCGTCCACGGTCGGACGGGCCGACACGGAATGGAGTGGATCGAGGCAGACCCTCATCCCGAGGGATTCGTAAAATTTCACGAATCCATCCTGATCCCTCATGAGATGGAAGTCGCGAAATATCACGGCGCCGTGCCTGACCATGCGTTCCTTGATGTCATGCGCGTTCTCGCGAATGTACGCGAGCTGACCGTCGACGTCCTCGGGGGATAATCCCACGTCGGTCGAACGTATGGTCGACGCGAAGACTACGTCCGATCGCGAACGCAATTCGGCCTGCGATTCGAGTATGTCCGGTATGCGTTCGCCCCATATGGTCAGCGGGGCCAATGGGGATTGTTTCCGTGGCTGTTGGTCGGTGGCGGTGGCCGTGGCGGATGCGTCGATTCGCGAGGAGGGGGAAGGGTACGTCCCTCGACGAGTTGGAATGCCGTGGGAGGGCGAGGATGGGACGAAGGCGGATGCGGATGATATGCCATGCCCGATGAAGAGTGCGAATGCTGGGATGCTGAACTTGACCATGGTGCAGATATACTACCTACTACTGCGAACACTCTCTATTAATGCTCTCTCCCTTTTCGAAAGAATTATCGCGGATGCAAAATTTTACACAACTTATATTTTTCGAAGTATGGTGTAGTATTATTTTTTTTTTTTTATGCGGTGTCTGAAGCGAATCGGAGCTGCTGTGGTGGCAGTGTGCGCGACCCATGTGGGAATCAATACAACCATGTCATTTTTGCCTAGACGTTGAAGTTGGATCCTCAACCTGCTCTCTCAAGCACTATGTGTGTAAAGTATCGTACGATCCACACAATCGACGATGCCACCTGAACCTCGCACGCTGTGCATTGCCGTCGCCTCCCTCGTTGCGGCGGCGGCGATGCCGTACAGCGATTCGTTCGTCTTGCCCTCGCCCTGCCGTGCCCTAATAGGATCGAAACGATCGCAGCAACCCGACGAAACAATCCGCGGGAGGGGGAGCGCCTCGTCGTCGTCATTGCAATACTACGGCAGCAAAGGGGGGGGGGGGGGGGGGGGGGGGGGGGGGGGGGAGACGTCGTCGTCACCGACGAACGTGGGTTATCCCGAGGGCAGGCCGGCCACGTACGAACTCCAGGGGGGACGATTCGGATTCGGACCCGAATATCTCGTACGACCGTTGTTGAAGCAGACTCAGCTTCAGGATCGCAAGCTCGTCGTCGCGTACGATGCCGAGAGGGACGGGTGGGACGCGCGGACGTTCCATCGCATGGTCGACGGGAGGGGGGCGTCGGTCGTGCTCGCAAAGGTGCGAGGGAGGTGGATCGGGGGGTACAACCCGCGCGGATGGGCATCCCTCGGGGGGAGTCGACCGAGCGTGGCGAGTTTCCTCTTCTATCAGAGGACGCCGTCCCTACCGCTCGGCATCATCGGCGGGGGATGGCAGAAGTTGCGCGTGTCGCGAACGGGGGGCATGGCGTGCGGGAAGGACGAGTACGACGCCGGGATATATTTCGGTTCCGACGCCCTAGTGATGCCTTTGAACGGCGCACGTCCCAGGTCGGTAACCAGCCGATTGGGATACTTCTTCGAATCCGGTCCGGAGGACAAATCGACGTTATTGCCAGTTAGGGGAGCCGATGCGATTATGGAAGAGTTGTACGTGCTATCGGGAATATACGAAGACGGGGAGGACATACCGAATTCCGGGGGCGTGACTGACCTTGGATTGTACTGACGAAACAACACACATCGGGAGGAGAATCCCTGGGTGGGGAGGGGGAGGGGGAGGGGGAGGGGGGGGGGTTGAATTTGTTTCGTCGTTTCCGTCGTTCGGTCGGTCGCGAACCGGCCTTTTTGTGTCGGATGCGCATGCCCAATTTTGCGGCGTCGGTCATGGGAGGAGTTTGCCCCGTTTAGAGTGCGTTCATGGAAGGGTGACCTTAGTCGACGCCTTTAATATTGCCTCTAGGGCGGATCGCGCTTAATGCAATTGACCCTCGTTTGGACGAACTCCCTCGTATGCGACATTTTGCGTTCAGACGGACGGGACCTCACCCCTTCATCGCTCTCCTTGCAAAACCTCTCGGAACTACGTTACATTCGGGTGGGAGACATCGGTCATTGGTCGGACGCCCCCCGCAAGTTATGTTTATGCTGGCTGCACAAGAGAGGCTAGAAATGCACCAGAGAACGATGAAGGGGGAACGAAGTGATTGACAGTAGGAACTAAAATACAATGACTTCGAGGTCACAATACACCTTCACTGGTATATTTTATGAATCCAGTGTATGCAATAAAGAACATGCAATTCTGTCAACGAGGCGCACGAAGGATTCTGTCCGATGAATGGCTGGTCTCTAGCAGATAATGGTAATAAAGACAGCAAATCTCAGGAGCATGTGGCAACTCATATTATGGCAAACACTTTTTATGGTTCATCTCAACCCAGAAGCTAACTTAGGACTTCACATCCTGTCTATCTTCGTATGATGGTATGATACTGACAATTAATTGTATTTTCGCTACTTCCTTTTTTTACAGTATCGCACGTATCTACTCATCGTACCCGTAGCAACGACCGACGATTACGACAGGAGAAGTTTGATTTTGGTCCCAGCCCCGGCCGCCCCGCCCACCCCATGAAATAGTGTTACCGATATTAACGAGACAACAATCATCGTCCCGTGTCTGCAAACTATATAATCATTATGGCCCCATCCACCTCGATCGCATTCCTCACCGCCATGGTGGTTACGACTCCCCCCCCGCCGCCCCCGACATCCTCATCACCCTCGACAACCCCCGCGTCGTCCCGGACGACGTTGTCTAAATACTCCACGTCCATCCCCTTCTTGCGCCGTCCGCCCCACCTCACGGGGAAGTACGCCGGTGACGTCGGCTTTGATCCGCTCAACTTCGCATCCACCCCCGAGAGGTTACTTTACCACAGGGAGGCTGAGATCAAGCACGCACGTTTGGCGATGCTCGCCGCGGCCGGGTGGCCGCTCAGCGAGCTGTACGACTCCCGCATAACCGATTGGATGAACGAAGCGTTCGTTGGATGGAACTTATCCCCCGGATTGTTGGACGATGGATCCGACAGGGTCCCGAGCGCGCTGAACGGTGGCCTGGACGGGGTTAGTCCATACTTTTGGGGATTCTGCCTCGGCATCGCCGCGGCCGTCGACGTTCGCGGGATCAACGTCTCTCGGTTTCGCGACGTCGACTCGTACCTGCCTGGAGATTACGGCTTCGATCCGCTCGGGTTGTACCCGTCGGACGAGGACGGTCGCAGGCGTATGGAACTCGCGGAGATCAAGCACGGACGACTAGGTATGATCGCCATCACGGGATATGCCCTTCAGGAATACGCGACGGGATCGGGCGTGATTGACGAGACGCCCGCGTTCTTCCGTCCGTTGTTTCAATTATGAGAATGAATACGAGAGA
Source organism: Cyclostephanos tholiformis (assembly GCA_036939975.1). NCBI lineage: Eukaryota > Bacillariophyta > Thalassiosirophyceae > Thalassiosirales > Thalassiosiraceae > Cyclostephanos > Cyclostephanos tholiformis. The sequence continues at coordinate 3,467 of JALLPB010001012.1, read as the reverse complement.
GAGGGATCCGACAAGAAGTAATAGAAAAGAATGGCTCGTTCGTTCTCAAAGATTTTATCCAACCTAACTAGTGCGTTTAAATTGTTGGATGTTTGGGGCGGGACATTCCACATCATCACACATTTCGTCAAATGGCTTTCGTTGACAACAAATTATGCGTCTCCATAATATAATATATGACCCAAGAGTTACGTATCTCTTCCCGATGACTATTATCAATCTATAGTCGAAATAGGGTAAGGTTTTGTATCGAAAGTAGCGAAAAAAAAAACCTGCCATCATCGTTCTGTAGTCCGATTTTGTGATAGGAGGAAGTTGAATAGTTACCCGCGACAAACCAAACGATTTCACTTGGTCCATCGAAACGTGATCGGCTCCATTTGGTTACAGAGATTCCTGACATGGAGGTGGGTGTTATGCTTGTTTTGCTCGCCGTTTGTGTAAGAGTAAACAAAATGTAGAATTGGTGTCCTGTATGGGGTGGAGGAGGCCTGCCCCTCGGGTTGAAGTGGCGATTTTTGGTGTCATCAAACGGTGAGATTCGAAGTGAAAAAGGGAGAGGATCGGAGGAGGTACGATAAGATACAAATATCGTTGTAAATTACTAGTAGGTTCAGATGTGGTAAGTACAATAAAATGATGTAGAAATAGTAGGTATTACAACGAAAAAAAATTTGCTGCATCGCCATGTCGGCACTAGCTCCACATTTCCGCGTTGCGATCGTCGGTGGTTCGATCGGCGGTTTAGCGGCTGCCACGGCATTGCACCGTTTGGGAGCGCGCGTTCGAGTGTTCGAAAAGAGCCCCACCCCCTTCGATGGTCGGGGTGGCTCAATCGGATTCTGCCACGTCGGCCTCTGGCAAACGCTGGCAGGTCGCACGATGTACCGTCGCGGCGTGCGGCGTGCCCGCGAGCCGCTCTCAGGGAGCATTCCTGTATGGCGATCTGTGGAATTTCTGGTACAAGGGTCTGCCGGAGGAAACGGTGCAATTTAACTCGACTGTTTCTGACCTCGGCTCGGATGTAATGAAACCAGCTGTACTCGGGGATGAATATGACATCGTGATTGTAGCCGATGGCGGATGGAGCACCCTTCGTGCGGATTACTTTGATTCGGCCATGCCCGAATACGCGGGCTACCAAGTATGGCGCTTTCGAGTAGAATCAAAGGACGTGCCGGGATTTCGTGCTTACGGTGAGTACAACAACGGTCACCTTCACACCATCCTTCTCCCTGTGGTGATGGACGACGGGCGCGATTTCATCATGGGTGGCACTGCAATAGCATGCCATGAAAGCGAGACTATGAAACCCAAAGGTGGAGCGAATCGCCAAGATACGTTCGAGTCATCGACGGGAGAAAGTCGGAGTATACGCCACACAGGAAACGGTCCGACGTCCGATGGTCCCATAGAAGTTCCCACCCGCGAATGGAGTTCGGAATTTTATCGTAAAATGTTCGGCCATATCGACGGAGGAGAATTATGCCGAGTGATGGAAGCAGCAGCAAGAGTTGGAAAAATATCCCCCATGCCGCAGTACGAGTTCGCGTCGTCGAAAGTTGTCAATGGTCGTGTCGTTCTCTTGGGCGATGCAGCACACATGGCGTCGCCGAGAACAGCAGCCGGGGCGCATACAGCTGTTCTAGACGCCATGGCGCTCTTTGAGGCGTTCGATAGTGCCATTGCAACCATGGGTGCCAGTACACAGCGTTCCGATTTTAACGCAGTTATTGATCACGCCCTCAGAATTTACAATGGCCCGGCGCTGCAGCGGGCGAATGAACTATTTCGTAGGAGTCTGGAAGTGTCCGCCGCTGTGTGCGCTCCTGGTTGGAAAAGGAGGCGGCAGTGACATGCCACGACAGGAGAGCCTGCGTGCTCGTCATTGATGCAGATTTAAACTCGGCGTTTCATGCATACATTGTAATTTATGTGGCAGGAAAGAATTTTGACAAGCCATTGAACGATTGTTGACTACTTTTGCTTATATAAGGATTAAACTCAATCATCCTTCTCGAATCCTGATGTATTATATATTTTTCTACTTGGCAGAAACTCTGGCGTCGACCGCGGAGACGTGCTTCATAAGGTCGACGACACGGCACGAGTAGCCCCACTCGTTGTCGTACCACGCGACCAACTTGACGAATGTCGGATTGAGCATGATCCCGGCACCTGCGTCGAATATCGACGAGCGCGAATCGCTCTCGAAGTCCGTCGACACCAATGGCTCGTCGCAGTATCCCAATATCCCCTTCATCTCCCCCTCGGACTTGCGTTTGATCACCGCGCAGATCTCCTCGTATGTCGTCTCTTTCTGGAGCTTGCAGGTGAGGTCGACGACGGAAACGTCGATGGTGGGAACGCGAAAGGCCATGCCGGTGAGCTTCCCCTGTAGGGAGGGTATGACCTTCGTCACCGCCTTCGCTGCTCCGGTCGAGGAGGGGATGATGTTACCGGACGCGGCGCGTCCACCTCGCCAATCCTTGCGACTCGAGGAGTCGACGACGGCCTGGGTGGCGGTCATAGCGTGGACGGTGGTCATTAGGGCCTCCGTGATGACGAACTCGTCGTGGATGGCCTTGACCATCGGCGCGAGGCCGTTGGTGGTGCATGACGCGCAGGAGATGAAGTTCTCGGATCCGTCGTACGCATCGGCGTTCACGCCCATGACGATGGTCTGGGAATCATCCTTCGCGGGGGCCGAGTATATGACCTTCTTAGCGCCGCCGTCGATGATGCTCTGGGCCTTCTCCTTGGTTAGGAAGACGCCCGTGGACTCGCAGACGTAGTGCGCCCCGAGTTTACCCCACCCGACCTCCTTCGGATCGCGGCAACGGGAGGTCGTGACCTTACGTCCGTTCAGTATCAAGAAGTCCCCCTCGATCTCGACCGTACCCCTCGCGATGCCGTGAATCGTGTCGTACTTGTACTGGTAGGCCATGTAGTCCGGCGTGGCCGATCCGGCGTTGATGGCGGTGAGCTTGCAATCGTCGTCCTCCATCATTATGCGAGTGACGAGGCGTCCGATGCGACCGAAGCCGTTGACGCCCATGCCGGTGACAGCCATTGACATGGAGGCGCCATTGGAGGCGACGGCCTTAAGCGAGGATCCTGAGAAGGAGTAGGCCGAGGTAGAGCCGATGGCGGCGATGGCGATGGTGGCGGAGAATTTCATTTTCCCCCTTGATGAAGAAGAGAAGTAGGAAGTACGTACCTAGTTTTGTGTCGGACGTCTTTTTCGTATCGTACAGTACGAGTTTTTTCGCCCCACCCATCATAAGGGTTGTGAAAGTGAAAGTACCGTAGAATACGCTGTTTAACCAATACGCTGTTTAAGCAAATTACGAGAAAGAGTATCGCTACGTACTCCACTTTCTGCAATGCTAATTAAATCCTACGTCCGCAACTGATTTAAATAGCATAGTCTTTCTCCTCTTGAGAAGACGATTCCAACGATATGT
>JALLPB010001011.1:0-11692 GCA_036939975.1 Cyclostephanos tholiformis | reverse complement strand
CATCTAATATCGAATATGAAAAATGCTGTAAATCTTATATTCGATATTAGATGACAGGGGCTTTCCGTAACTTTGAAGTTAGATGGCGAAGGGCCATCTAATATTGAATATGGAATTGCCGTATATTTGATATTACATGGCAGGAGTAACCCGTAACTTCTTCAAAGTTACGGAAAGCCCTTGCCATGAAATATGGAATATGACCCTTACAAAATGACTACATTTCCCCTAACGTCGAAATTACGTTCATGAACAAACCCATAACTTTGAAGCTATGACAGAGCTACGTATGTAACTTCGAAGTTACAGTTATTCGATATTAGGTTGTACAGATCCAGCAAAGATTATTGCTCCTGTTAGTTTGCAACCACAACACTGTATATGGTTTTCAGTTCACTCTCCACAGGGCCGATGAAGATGGTTCTAAGCAAATGAGGTTTTCTTGTCACTGTGCCAGAAAAAAGTGCAATGCAGTTATCAAGGTCATGCCTGATGGAGCTCTGATTCCCCTGTGGAGAGCATGCTCCTGGTTGCATGAATCGAAAAGAGATGATCTCTCAAGGGTCAAAGGAGCTACTATCCTCAATGATGATGTGCAGGATCTGATGCATCAGTGGGTAGAGAAGTGATCTGTATCCTCCAATCACAGCCACCAAACTCCCAAAAGTATTTGGCAGGACTGTGCTGCACATTTTTGGCTTGAGTTCTTCAAAATGGCGAACTCAGATTTGTTCCTGCACCAAAACTCATGACAATATTCTATTTGCCACAAAACATTTTTCTCTTTGCCAATTTTTGCTGATTGTCGAATTCTAGTTGCTGGATGCAGGATGACTTTGTGAAGGTGTGGAATGTGCTGGAGTCAACACTAACAAAAAAGAAGGGTGAAAATGCTCAATTTTTTACTAATAATGCTCTTGAGAGGTACAACAATCACATTAATGGCATTGTACCCAGCAGTCATCCAAACCTGGTTGTGTTTGCCCATGAATTGAGAGAGGAAGCAACGTCTGTCTCTCAGCATCTTGAAGATGTTAGGAAAGGGCATGGGAAGGCACCAACTTATTCTACTTCATTCATTGAGATTCCAAAAGAGTTTCATTCATTTAAGTGGCCACTCCAAAAAAATGTAGGGTGGTGAAGCAGTGATGGTGTGACAGTTCTGGGGAAAAGGTTGTTATTTGTGGGGCAGTATATTCTTGAGGAGAACAGCTGAGAAAGAATTGAATCAATTACAGAAAGAATAGGCATTGGAACCTTAGAGTAATTGGCAATTTTCTCCATTCAGGCAGTATTTCTCATGAATATTTTATGTATAAATTCCAACAAAATGGCAATGCTACCAAAGGTTGGCATGGTTTCTTCCAATGAGAAAGTCATAAGCGAGTTGTTCATTCATTTTTTAGTTTGTCATTCATTTTTTTGTTTTTCACCAAATAAGTCTCTACAGGGGCCCCATGAATTATTTAGTTTTTCATTCATTTTTATTATTTTCCTACAGGAGGATGACATTAAAGTCATTGCTCATATAGAATACCCCAAATGCCCCTGGCAGGCTCCTTGAAGGTGTTGTGTGCCCCAGTTTGCCGGGTTGGGATCTGACGTGCATCTAAAACCATTTTCACAACCCACCATTTTCAAAAGTTAATTTGGCGGGAGTAATTTTGCAACCCAATTTTGGTGGGAACAGCAGGTTCTAATTTTTTGGCGGGAACATCCAGAGTTTTAAAATTTTCTTCTGCCAAATCTCATTTTGTGACAACTTTGGCGGGTGTCAGGGGTTTTAAAAATCAAAAGCCTGAAACTTTTTAAAATAATAAAATTCCAGAACACTCCTTCCAAAATAATTTTGGAACCAAATAATTTTAGAACTCTTCCACTGCAATGGAAATGTATTGCCAATTTAGCAATCATTTGCACCATTTTGCACTGTCTTGCACATCATGGAGAGAGAGATTGGGGAAGATGCTACCAACAACACCAGTGATCAAGTTGTAAGCTGATTCAGAGGGAGGAAAATGAGAAGGAGGGAAATGAGAAGTGGGAAAATGTCCTCATTGACAAGTGCATCACAATGCTCTGTGCATTGTGCTGCTATTTTTATTTGGATAATATGCAATTATTAACCATTGAGGTTTCTGCATTTGCAACTGAAAAATGATTCAACATGCTCTGCACGTGTGCCTTGTGCCTTAGAGGCTAAGGACTAAGAGTAGCAAAGATAATCTCACTTGGCTAATCATGCATACTTGTAGCTACTATCATTCTCATGAGAGCATCATGGTAAATGCAAAAAGGAGAGTACTATACTAGCTTACTTATGATGATGTACAATACATAAAAAATGCCCCTTGCATCAGTGGCTAACTAATAATAAGGAAGAATCATTTAAAAAATGGGTTTTTAAGGTAACTCGTAAGGATTTTAAAGTTACATAAGCGATGTTTAAAAGCTGCAACTGAGCCTCTGAGATGAGACTGGATGGAGGCCCACAATTTTCTGGCAGTGGCCTGGTGAAGAAGGAAATTCCGCCCCCCTCCCCTGGATGAAACCAGAAAAATGTTTTCCGGGGGAAAGGGGGCCATTGCCCCTCAATTTTGGTCAACAATTATTTTCAACGGACCTGAATTGTCGATTGCATTATTGACCGCATCGTTGTGACCTTTACGAGTATTGCAAGCATCGCCTGCCACCACTGTGAGCAATGAAATGCCAAATGCCAAGATGATGATGATGATGGGAGACATTCCTGTTCTTCCCGTGCCATTGTCGTTCAGCTTCAGGAATCGCTGATGGAAAGCACCACATGGGAAATCAGTTTTATGCAGTCTTGCAACTAATTGGCGATATGTTTCCGTCCAAGGACCAAATATTTGGGGGGGGGGGGCTCAAAATCCCCACCTCCTTTTCAGGTCTGTTGAAAAAAATTGTTCACCAAAATCGGGGGACAATTGCCCCCTTTCCCCCTTGAAAACATTTTTTCTGGTTTCTTCCTGCTTGAAGTACGGAGTCCCGCTAGGGAGTTCGTATGTTCACCAACAATCCCACGTGATAGGATTTAATATTGATGCCTGAGTCGGGTTCTACCATTCATAATATCCACGACTGAGACACTCCTACTGACTTGACTTATCCTAGTCTCATGTTCTCAACTCCCGCAAGCCTTCATCTATTCTCTATTCCACTCAGCAGTCTTGGCTTTACTCTCACAAGATTGGGCATCGGAGTGTCACTGGTTTTGAAGCACACAATTCTATCAAAAGGCATTAATGATTATCAGTAGACCCCAAATTCATGTGTTACGAGAGGGGGATTCATTTCTATCGCTTGAGGCTTGAGGTGAAACACGAACAGAGTATAAACCGCAGTGCAACAGCGGATAGGATATCACCCCTATTCGTTATCTCTCGCCATATTTCTTCAGATAAGTTCAGTCTGATCTGATAAATCGGCCCGATAAATCATTCATAACCAATAGCAACGATGAAACTCTACCCCTGCGCCACGATCCTAGCTTCGATTCTTGCATCCTCCTCCGCAATGAAGGCAAATGATGAACTAGCTCCTCTGGACGACCCTGAGAAGCCCGACGAGGCGGAGACGCCCGACGATTTTGTCAGGCCCCTCCACCCTAACCACCGTCGCGGAAGCGCTCCGGATCGCGACTTGTGGGGCTGGAGTGGATGGGAGGACGACTGGACTTCTGGTTGGGGCAGTGGTTCTTCCAGCAGCGGTTGGTCCAGTAGCGGCAAGAGCGGCAAGGGTAGCAAGTCGTCCCACGGTTGGGGGTACTCGAGGAGTGGCAAGAGCGGAAAGTCCAGTGGATGGAGCGGATGGTCGTCTGGTCACAGCGGCGGCAGCAGTTGGTCTTCGGGCTCTGGCGATGGGTGGTGGTAAACCGTTTATGGTGACCCCCTCGACATCGTTCATGCATGTTGCTGCTCATTCCCAACTGATATGTTGCGATTGCGTCGTACGAGGTTAAGTTCTCGCTTCTAGGACGAAAAATATCCAACGATGTGGTAGCTGACTTATTCTTTACCATGCTAATAAATGTCGAGGGTTGATAGGTCAAACTAGAGGAATTAACATTATGTTTCTGTCCTCTTGTGCATCCTTTCTCTTCCTCTAAATATTTGATCCAAATTCATTAACTCCAGATTCCAGAGAATGCCATGGTAAGCGTTCGTCGATCGGTTTATACCCATCGGAATCTGTAGAACGTAGCGAGCAAAAACGATTTTCGGTTCTTATCCTTCTTTCCAGGAATTGTCACCGACCTGCTGCCGCGCCTCCCCTGCTCGTATCCTCCAGGATTGGATTATTTCTGTGTTATTCATTGATTGCTTATGGCTTTGATGAGGCCATGTTTGGTCCGAATTATGTATAAAATGGCATCGGCCAACACGACGTTTCTGTTGGCTTAGGCGATGACGTTGGGCTAAACGTTGGACTCGTCCATTTAAATGTCGGATAAGGAGTTGACGTTGGACTAAACGTCCATTCAAAAGTCGGAGAAACCGATGACGTCGGACTAGATGTTGGAAAATCTGGATATTCCACTCCAGCAGCCTCACCAGGCAAGCAGTCGCCAAATGCAATATCTTCGGGGCAAAACCCACATGTTCCCTCGTCAATCTTTGAGCACCCTTTGTACGTAACACTGTAGAACCAATTGAGGTCACTTGAACAGCTGCAACACGTGCCACACTGAGGGTTGGGATTTGTTAGGTGCCAGCAACCTTCAGGAATGCATTCCTCAAAAATCTCAACGTCGTTGCTCATGGTACTTCTCCAAACATAGTCTCTCAGTGACGTTCTGTTCTGATAGGATAGCGCCCATTCCATCGAAGGATCATCGTCGTTTTTCACCGCCACGATGGATAACAGAGAACGTCCAGCAGGGCAACTACAGTCACCTACATGCTTGATTTCACCAAACCCAAAGTAACCACCATTTGCGACTTCCGTCCCATCAAGCATCAACGAGTAGCCACCCGGTGGATCTATACCATCCCCGGCCGAATCAAAAACTCTAAATTTAATGCAATCGTTCGCCGGAACACAAAGTTCTTCGGCAAATGTTGTGAATGTTGAATCATCGTTAGGTCCGCCCTGAGCCCGAATATTGGGGCCAACTTGTATCGTCCAGCGGCTCTCGTGTGGTTTTTTATCGGATGTGAAAGATAAACGCAGCAGTTTGGAGTTACTATCACACTCTGGGGGTCGAAACTTGTATACCGTCGTTCTACCTCCGTTTTTGCCATAGTGAGGAAGGCCGACTGCCACCGCTTGCCCGTCCTTCGAAAGGGAAACAGCACTGGCTTCGCCAGCTGGCAAATGATTGAGAAATGGACTGTAATGCGTCCCATTCCATTTTAGCACCTGCATGTCTGAGTTTCCACCAGTATCTTCTTGGCTCACGGCACCTGTCCCAAGCGCCAAGACAGAGCCATCAGCACTGAGATCTATTGACCATCTAAAAAATACGAAAAGGAAGAACATAAATCATATCAGAGAGCTGCTTGATGTATAGAAAAAACTAATCAAAGTTTCTCTTCTCACCCGATCAATCTTTTTGACTCCGTAGCATTCAAGTCAATGCTTCTTGGAGTCCAAGCAAACGAGGTTTGATTCCAGGAGTACACATTAATGCCCAGCTCGGAGCCTCCTACTGCAAGCACATCAGCATCATCAGACAAGGCGATGGATTGTTGTGGCCAGTCTGCTTGAGGTATGTCATACAAAAAAAGTGACCTTGGAGACGACAATTTCTTATCCTCCATGATTTCCCAATTTTCAAAGGTTGCATCCCATTGGTACGTAGTAACAATTAAATTGGCACTCTCATATTCAGCAAGCGTATCTGATGAAGATATAGTAGCGATTGAACCGACTGCGAGCCTTTCTCCATATTCCGAAAGCGCAACGTAATATCCATGATAGAATCCAGCCGCCTTAGCAAGTTTTCGTCGATCATCTTGACAGTGTGGGCTAGGCTCATTGATTGGGTAGCTATGTTTTTCCCAAACACCGTCGACATTTTTGTATACCTCCACTGGATAGCAGAAGTCTTTGGCCCCAATAGCAAGCATGGCTCCATCTGCAATCGCGTGCAGGGGTAACATCAAGAAGAATTATCAAATGCATCAGATAGGTGCGCGCATGGATTCTATAAGTTCATTCACATATGATAGAAGAAAAGTGGAACCTCACCTTTTGTTAAAGACACGGAGGTGCCAAACATGCTTCCAAAATCGTTATCAATTTCTTTCTTAATATCACTTCCAACTTGTTCGCATCCGTTCGTTTTGCATCGATAAACTCGAACAAGCCCAGCTACAGGGGCCCCAATAGCAAGTGTTACTATTGGTGAGGAATAGGCATTCATTTTCATATTCTCAGACTCTCCAGAAAGACTGATAGCAAAGCCAAAGTCTGACGATGGAGGGCCTTGAAGTTCATGGCCACGTTGGACCCAACTTGAACCATCCTTGTCAAAGAGGCGGACAATCGAAGCTCCTGGATCACCCACTGCAAGAACTGTGCCACTTCTACCACCCAAAGCCACCGAGGTCCCAGATCGGGCAGCTCTATTGACTCCTTCGATGACGATGCCGCTCTGAAAACACTTACCAATATTCGTCACAATGCAGTGAGGATAACCAATATCAATAAACCCCGATGAATCTTTGCCGCATATATACTCATCAGTACTGGAACACGAACTTTCGCAGCAGTCACCACCATCATACTCAAAATCTGGGGAGTTGAAGTAAGTGTCGCAATAGCCATTTGAAATGGGTGGGACCTGACACAGTGATCCAGAAGCACCATGAGTGCAGTCACATGAGCCATCGGAATTACAAAAGCCGTCGTAGAGGCATTTGTTTGTCTGGTTATTGCACACCGCACAAATCAATGCAACGTCAATACTGCGACTAACGTCTGGTCCTTGAAAAGAGGTACCACTAGCGGCTAGTGCAGGGTGCCACACTAATTCCAATGGATAGGGTGCCATGTCGGCTCTATTATCGATGTTCACGGCGTCGCTGATGAAAGAAGCCTCCTGACTGGTGACAAGGTCTTTAAGATGCAAGGATGGTGGGCCACCTGATGTGACAACCCACCTTCTTCCATTGAACCAAATAATATCAATGACGTCATCAGCTGCATCCGAGGTGTTCGTGTAGAATGGACGATCATATAGCTTATTGCCTGACGACCAATTGTACCTTGATGCAAATACTCTGTTTCCCACGAAGCCCTTACTTCTTGGGTCAACTTCCAAGACATGACATGGTTTCTCGAACTCACAGCGCAACCCGTATCTGTCACTGTCACAGCTGCATTTGTTTGACTCACATTTTCCATATAGCGAGGTCTCTCCGCAAAAGTTTTCCTTTCCAACACAGTCGTAACATTCAATGTAAGCTGTTGAAATGGGGAGCGTCCTTCCAGAACTAGTTCTGGTATACCATTGCGATGACGCAGTTTTCGTCACATCGAAATCGATACTTCCAGAAGACGCTGCGATCCAATTCTTACAAGGATCATGGGGCTTAGACGACTCCTTGAGTGCTAATGTCCACCTTTTATCCTTCTTACAGTAACCAAGCATTCCGACATCCTCAGTTCCCTTTTCAAGAACCTGAACGCTGGTAATTCTATCACCATCGTTGTGTTGACCGACAGTGTAAATCCCTGAAAGCATCGCTAGATTAGGTGCCAATGAATCATCCATTTGAATGTAAATCCGTTCGCAGAGGTACTTTCCCGAAGCCTGGTTCATATATATCATGCCCCAACCAGTGATCATCACAGCAAATATCATGATAAAATAAATTGCTGTAAGACGTGATGTCCTCCAGAAAGTCTGCTCACAGGCCACATGGTACTTCGTCATGGACAAGGCCCTGGCCTCCCTCATCATCGCGATACCCAAGTAACCCTCACTCAGCATGGAGAAAGCCACATCATCCATCAAACTGACGAACTCCATCGCGGAAAAGTTGAGGAGAAGATCAAGTACGGTTTCCGACTGCATGATGAGCATAAAGGTGACGAACAGCCCCAGCATGCCCTCCAGTGCCCTCAGCACAATAGAAAATGCCCATTTGAATCTTGATACCTCGCGTCCGAACGCGCGACGGAAAGAATCCTCGTCGTATCCATCCTTTAGGATATGAATCACCTTCTTTACATCGTCTTGAGTGATGATGGCAATAATAATGGCCAGCACCTCTGTGGTCCTGACGGTAGGTTCCACGTTGGGGGGGATATTAAGTGGATTTCGAGTGTTGCTCATGTCGATGACGTCCACAGACACCAGGCTGAATATGGCTGTCTGAAGGCAAAAGACCAAGAATGCCAGCAGAGACGGCAAGCTCGATCTTGTTGTGTAAACGAGGAAGCTAAACGTGTCCCTCGGGAGGTTTCGTTCGGTCAGGAGCTCCTGCGAGGCATTTCGCGAGATGAGACTATTTTGGGAAGACCTTACCGATGATACTTTACTCTCCACCCCATGACGCCTTCGGCGCACAGCTCTCTTGTAACCCCTCCAAATGGGATTGTCGCGCTCGGCTTGGGAATTCATGCCCGTTTCCCTTGGTGGGGGCGACTGAGTGTTGTCTGGTGATGCTCCGCATTTTTGGTTCTCTTCGACATCCCACGACATGTTTCCTTCGGCGGCTCTCAATGCCGCGGGATCATCCTGATCGAATCCCGAAATGTCCGATATCACGGGACGCAATCTGCGATCGCCCTCGGCCTCGTTCCAACTCGCCTTGGATAGTACCGTTTCCGCATAAGCGCGTATTTCGTCGTGATCGCGATTTTCGCCGCCCTCATAAGCCATCGCGTCGGACCTACTTTCCCCGTTGCGATGCGAGCGTGGCGCACGCATCGTCGATATTTTTTTTTATGCGGCATCTCGCCCGACGGCAGCAGTAACTCTGCTACCCATCACGGCAAGTGGCGGGTGGTGGCCCCGACCAAGAGTTAAAAACACTCCGAGTCCCCCGCCCAATCGTTCGAAAGGGGTGGTCTTGTTCTTTCTGCGGTATACTATCGAAAGGAGGAGAACGTATCATGGTTCGGAAGTTTAGATCTTGTTTTCTCTTGATTTTTTTGGCACTCTCTCTCGAGGCGTCGCCGTCAATCGTCTGTCCTTCGTCAAAAAAATCGCATTGGAAAAAATAACCTCCCGATGAACTTCGAGCTAAACGACGTGGCAACCTCCTCCTCCTCCTCCTCCTCCTCTCGGTCGTCTTCGCCCCCGTCCCCAATCCGCGACGATGCCGGCATCGCGGGGGGGGACGACGGACGAGACGAGGTGATGGGGGATCTCGAATACGAAATACGCTCGGCCATGCACCTCGCGGTGGGTAGGATTTGCCGTTCCGTGGAGGAGGCGGAGGAGGTGGAGGGGGAGGACGACGCGTCGGCGAGATCGGTGGGATGCGGATCCGAGTACGACGACGATGGCGTGGGCCACCGCGATGGCGACGGCCGTGCTTCGTTCGCGATGAGCGACGGCGCCATCGTCGCACTGACCGACCTCGTCTACCACTACGCGACGTCGTGCCTCGCGAACGACCTCGTGTCGTTCTCGAGGCACGCGCGTCGCGCATCGGTGAGGACGGACGATGTCCTGCTCGTGGCGAGGAAGGACGGGGGGGGTATGCTATCGGAATTGAGGAGGATCATGATCGAGAATCCGGACGTGTACGGCGTCGTCGGGGGGGAGGCCGGGGTAGGGGTGGAAGGAGGGGGGGGGGGGGGGGACAAGAAGAGGACGAGAAGGAGGAAGGACGACGATCGAGGGAGAGGCGCTGGTGGTAAGCCAAGGAGGGTTGCCGCCGCCGCCACCACCACCGCCGCCGAGAGGGCGAGGGCCTCCGCGAAGGAGATCGATATCGGACGGTCGAAATCGTCGACTTCGCGGGGTAAAGTAGTGACGACGGTAAAAGGATCCGGCCTTTCGTCATCGTCTCCTTCCTCTTCTTCTTCCTCCTCCTCATCCTCGGGCAGCGATGATGACGAAAATGACATCGATTACAATCGAAGTTTCAAAATGAGGAGGAGACGACTTGAACTGGCACGCGAGAATCTACGGAAAAACATCGACGCCCGTCGTGGGCGCATAGGCGGCGGCGCGTCGCGGTTGAAGGATGTACCGGGAGGAGACATGGACGATTTCATCGCCAACAACGATGATAGCTCCGATGATGGTAGTAGCAGGGAGGTCGAGTTTGAATTCGACTTGACGACCGAGGGGGGGAGGGCGATAGGTGGGGGTCGTGGTGGGAGACGGAACACGAACGATTCGATGATGGGTGGGAAAAAAGAGAGGATGGGCGGTGGAGACGGCGCGACGGTATCGGAAAGCGGCGGCGGCGGTTACGGGGAGGTCGATATATTTGCCTCATCACATCGAATGGACTGTCGTACCGAGGACGATGCCACGGTGATTGATTTGTCTGGAGATTAAATTAGCATTTATACACGTTTTATCGTTGTGAGGATGTACCACCGTCAACGACACGAAATAAAAATAGATATTTACTATTATCAGATATTGTGTAGTAGCTAGACTAATAGACGGTAGCTCCTTTCAAAACTTATTTTTTGCATCCCAAGGCGACAAGATGCTTCTCGGCGCTTGTGCTGATGTAGGAAAAGGTGCCTTCCATGTCTGTCAATTCTAAGATCGTACGACGACAAGATGATGTTGTGTGCTATTGGGCATGTATTAGTACTACCTGGATAGGTTTTGCACCTCAGCAAAAGTCTTCATACCCCCCAGGTTACTGTCATGGTCTGGACTGCTTAAGAGGAGAGAGGAGTTCTCTCCTTCCAGACCATGTCTGGGCACATGTGCTATCAAAAACCCATGGCGAGGTACCATCTGCCCTTCCAGTTGCCTCTACTCCTGCATCGGATTGTTGTACCTGATAACCCCGGCAGTGCAAACTTGTGAGGAATGAGATTTAACTTCATCGTCAACAAACTTTCATGCAGTTGCTATCACGGCACCCAAATCACGAAAACTAATCATTCTGTGAGACTTGCGATACTTGCATTTACAATGCTGCTTCTTGCTAGAAATGAACCCATCGTAGGGAAGAATCAGCGAGCTGTATAAAGGCGGCAGCAGAGGAAGGCTTGCATAAGTTGGTTGTTCTGGATGGAAGATCTTGGTGACATCATTAATGTTTGGGTCTGCATTGAGGATAACTTGAAGGATGAATGCTCTTTTGAGTTGACAGAAGATATGGTACTGATGGTCTAATCGAGCCAAAGTGGATGGATCAATTTTGTGATAAGCTCAGGATAAAGGAAAAATGTGAAGACATCATTCTGGCAAAACATGCTCACCTCAGAACAAGGATGATGTGGCTTTGGGTAGTGGGTTACAACATTGATGATAGAAGAAGAATGCACAGAATTCGCTGCAAATTATCACAAGTGGGCAGTGATTTGTACACATTGAAGTTAGAATGACTCGAGTAGAATATATTTGAAACACACTGTGTTCCATCTTTGGATAAAAAGAAAAGCAGAGATCGATAAATGTGAAGTCTCTTTCCATTGTCAGTCTATGAAATTTGTACAGAGTGCCCACAGGAATCTGATACAAGAGAGAGAGAGAGAGAGAGAGAGAGAGAGAGAGAGAGAGAGAGAGAGAGAG
>JALLPB010001010.1:0-13000 GCA_036939975.1 Cyclostephanos tholiformis | reverse complement strand
GCCTGTGCCTGGGTGATATCAATGTCATTGTTGTTTAAGCCAATGACTGCAGTTTTGAGATACATTGTCACAAGCAGTACATCTTGGGTGTGCTTGCATCTTGATGATACACAATGAGGGATTAGGGGATTGAAAAACAAATAATCACCAGGTCTTAAAGGAATGGAGACACCCAATGTTGGGAAACAAAAATATACAACTATTGCATCATCAACATCATATTTGCTCACACCACGCAGAAATGGCTGAACAATACTCATTGTGAAGTCTTGGTCTGTGTGACATGGGAGAAAGACATTACACCCAATTGCCATAGAGCCATAATACTTGAATGTAGAACCACCAACTGATGATGGTGTTGTCATCGTTTTGAAGGGTACTTGTTTCTTGGCATGATGAATCTGACTAATTACTTGGTGATCATTGATGGTTTCAAAGCACATTTCAGCTGATCTCATAATCCATGTTATTGCATTCCAGTGGTGCTGCGAGAGATTTTCCATGAATGGAGCATTATCATGGACCTTCTTGCTGTTCCTCGACACTTGAATTCCAGCACAACAGAATTTAATACACTCCCCTGGTTGATCGGAGAAAATTCTCCTGCTGTCACCACGGTATGATCTCTTTAATTTTAGACAGGCATCAAGAGCATAGATGATCTTGGTGAGGTCACAGTCACCAATAATTCCAAGTGCCATGGCTCGTGGGACTCGAATAAATGGAAGGGCATTATTAATCCATGAAGATGTGAGTCCAACTTGAGCATCAACTTCATCTTCGATAGAGATTTCCATTCCAACTCTGATGCAATGCCAATTAAAACCATCAGGTGGCAGTATGCGGGGGGTGTCTTCATCACCGCCATCAAAAACTATGCATTGATCTCTAATCTCTTTCAGGGATAGCATCAAAGATTTCTCCCTGGTGAGAAAACATTCCCTGAGAAGCTGTTGTTGTTTGGAGTGTTTTCTTTTTGCTCTTCTGGATCTACGATGAGTAGATTTTAGTCCTGATATTGGTTGCAGGTGTGCGACAGATGCTGCCTGTGTCCGTAGAGATGAGGGAGTACTTGACTTGAATACATGACACCAAGGAGTAGAAGCTTGCTTGGTGTGCTCAGGGAGTTGGTGATCCATTGGATCAACACGAGTGTGGCAGCTATCAACATAGGGGACATCATTACAATGGTCCCTGTGATGGTAGTGAACACTTTCACAAGTGCGATCAACAATGACACCACCACTTTGAGTTGATGATTGTGATGCTTGATCACTGACATCCAAGGATGCACATGATACATGTTGAATGTAATGTGGCTTCGTGGCTTTATCATCATGTGGGTGTGGGTCAGTCTCTCGAGGGCAGTAACTGTGGTGTGCATAATCTGGCCTATCGTATAGGTGCAAAGGTGGAGCCATCGTCCGTTCCTTGGTGATGTTCAGCGAGAGAGCTTCATCAGGAGGGCGAGATGAAGCTGAAAATGATGTGGAAGTCTTGCTACGATGAATCTATATAAAAGGGCTGGAATATTAATAATATAAATCGCGGATCTAAAGTAATGCACCTCACCGAATTGCCTGAAAGCGTCCATCAGCTCCTCCTTGGTCGTCATCGGATCCAGATCGAGGTTCCCGTCGAATATGTTTGTGGTCAGATGCTCCATCCCAGGCTCAACATAGCTCCCCTTCTTCTGGGGCACGTGGCCCCCGAGGCCGCCGCCAACCCCGCGCTCGTAGAATCCTTCCTCGCCCTCGTGGATGCTGCTGTAATCCTCCTCCCCCACCCTCGCCCTCTCCTTGTTGGCCATTGGCGGATGTTTGTTAACTACTTCTTGGGAGGGAGGAATGAATTGGTGGCGAAAAAATAAGTTCAGTTGGAAATACTCTCTGGTGACACAACTTCTTAGTAGTAAGGTATTACTTACAGCAATGACAGAAACACTGGGTCAAACTGCAGCAAATGCCCGCCCAATAGGAGATTGGCCATTGCGGTCAGGACATCGAGCGGGCTCTGGGGTTCAACCCCCGTCGTCATCGTCCGGCTTCGATGGCAAATCTTCGACCGGCCCGGCATTCGACATATTGGACCAGAGTTGTCCATCGGCCAAGGGATGTCGTGGCGCTTGTTGTCATCGTCGGGTGACGGACGTCATCACGGCGCATACCTCGCGATCCTGTGTGGCGCGTCTGGTGCTTCCCTGGCGTACACGCCCATTTGACGTCGCTGCGTTCAGGGTCGTTGGACCTGACGAGGGCAGACATACCCGTGACGCCCGCGGCCCACTACGCGTGCAGGGGGGTTACGACCAACCTCGACGGCTGCATCGTCTCCTCCGTCAGCTCGATCGCTGGCGCCGGGGGGGAGAGGACAGGACGACGATGTCGTTATAGCAACCTGCAGCGAGGATGGGATTGCACGGCGGCAATCGACTCGCAAGCACGAGCCTGCTCGAGGGATTGGTCTTCGGCTTGTCCATCGGCAAGGTCGTCGGGGGGGTGGGCGGTCGACGACTTAAACAAGATGGCGGATGTGACGAGGGCGTCGATGGACCGGGCCCGACACCTGATCGAGCATCAATCGGCGACAACGATCGCTTCCACGTCGTCCTCCCGCCCCGACGACGCCGTCGTGGCGCGGGAGGCGTCCGCGGCGTTGACGCGCCTCAAATCCATCATGTGGGAGGACGTCGGCATGGTCCGTTCCGTCTCCGGTCTCGAACGCGCGTCGTTGGAGCTGTCAGCGATACTCGACGTGGCCGATCGGCTGTGGGACGAGATGGGGGGGGGGGCGCGTGGGAGGAGGGAGGTGGCTACGCTGCACGATGTGGCGTGCGTGGGGCTCGCCGTGGCAGACGCTCAAGGTGAGGGGGGGGATGAAGAACATCGACTTCATGATGGTGGACAGCCCGGGCATGATCGACAGCCCGGCTAAGTCCGGGGGTATGTCGTTGCTCGGGTACGCAGGCTGGGACAGCGCATCCGGGAGGGGGGGACCGTCGCCCGCCCACACGTCCGTGATAGATCACGGTTACGACTTCCAGGGCGTGGTGCGCTGGTTCGCCGAGCACATGCGCCACCGTAGTCGTCATCGTCAGGGACGCAAGGTACTCCGTCGCATCGGCGGAAACGAATTTGGCCAATGACGACAGTATCATCAGGATAAGATGCTCGCGCCTCACGCGCACCAGCTGACTCGGTGCGCGCGTCGTCGGCCATGCGGCAAAGGTCCTCCCCCCTCTCACGCATTTCAACGGCCTCGACCCGTCACGAGACATCGATCTCCGCCTCGATCACCCTGCATAGCACTCGGCCGAGGTCCGCCCCGCCGGAGGTGGCATCCATTGACAACGTGCCGGACGCAGCTCGCGTGCCAACCTCGCCAACGACGCGATCGGACAAGTCGGAGGTGCGGGAAATCCTCAAGAGGCTCGAACCAGAATCATTCGAACTGATATTCTTCGGCGACGATGTCATACTGAACGACCCCGCGGAGTCCTGGCCAGTATGCAACGTCCTCATCGCGTTCTACAGCGATGACTATCCATTAGAAAAAGCAGAGCAGTACGCCGCGCTGCAGAGGCCTTACCTACTGAACGATTTGGGCATGCAGCGAACCCTCATGGACAGGAGACGGGTGTACGAACTCCTCGTGGCAAGCGGCATCGACGTCCCCCACCACGTCTTCGCGAGTAGGGATGGGTACGTGTCGACTTCCATTCAGAAGGAAAGGGCGGGAGATGGCGGCGTCCCGCCTCCATCTCCTTCCAGACGTAACAGCCTCCGTAAGGAGGAGCCAGAGATCAAAGAGCACAACAACCACATCGAGGTTAATGGCGTCGTCATCTATAAGCCATTCGTGGAGAAGCCGGTAAATACCGACGATCACATCATCGCGATATAATACCCGAGCTTGGCTGGGGGTGGGTGCAAGAAACTGTTCCGGAAGGTAGGGGACCGTTCCTCCAAGTTTTATCCGGAGATCAACAAGATACGTAGGGATGGGAGTTATATCTACAAGTCCTTCGTCAAGAGGCACGGACGTCAAGATGTACACAGTTTGGCTGGATTATGGACACGTCGAGGCTCGTAAGAGTCCCACCATTGACGGCAAAGTGAAGAGGAATGCCGATGGGAAGGAGGTTTGATTTAGGAGATCGCCAGGAGGTGAGTTCAATATTGATGATATACTTTTTGTCCTTTTCTTCGGCTGTGTTTGTTTGCACTATTTACGCCCCATCTCCCGTTTGATGTCTTCATTGTTCTGCATCAGAATTACATTGGTTTTCAAGCAATTGGTCTGTGGCTTCGATATCCTTCGGATTCAAAAGGGTGAATCCCTTGTCTCATTTGTTATTGACGTCAATGGTTGGTCGTTCGTGAAGAATACTAGGCAAGTGACAGAGATAACCGATGGTTTATGATCAATTTTTTTCAATCATTACTCATATTGGGGTTGTAACAATATCATTGTAGGAAATATTATGACGATTGTGCTCAGATTCTAACAGAGCATCTGCTTGCGGCACTGAAGCCCAAATCTAGGATATCCTTCTCTGCCCTGGCACCTCTCTTTACAATGATCAAAGATACCGTAGATGGTATCACAAAAATGAAAAATATGCTCCTCCAGCGGGTTCCAACCCTGTCTTGGCTTACATCGATTTTCACAAAGGAGAAGAGTGGTGCCGAGGAGGAACGATGCGGTGGAGTCAAATACAGGGATGATGCGATAAATGATATTGTGCTTTTTAGTCCTGTTAGCGATATTCCTCACGAGTTAGCATCCGATCCAGCATCTTTCCCCCCCACAAGTGCGGCTCATACCCACCAAGAAGAGCTGCGCTGTATCATTATAATCATTCGTCATGGAGATCGTACTCCAAAGCAGAAGCTCAAGGATACTGTTAAAGGAGAGCAAGCTTCTTCAAATACCTTAGGATCAAATAAACTCATGCCCTCACTCTCAACGCAATGTCTTCAAGGTATTTTGCCATTCCTTTCTTGTTTCTCTTGTGTGCCCAAAATGCTGCTTCTGCTTTGAAACCTCTGCATATACCCTTTTTGCAAAAATATCACCAGGGAATTCTTTATATGCGTCCCTAGTCTCCCTGAGCTGCCTTGGAGCCATACTTTCGTTCTTTTTATTTGCAACATCTACTTCTAGCATTTCTTTTGCAGTATGTGTGTCCCAGTGTGGGTAGCCTCTCTTGTTCAAATTAGATGGCCTTGGATTGTCAATGATATACCTCTTTGCCGCAATGTTATCCTGATGCACTTGTATCTTCTCCGCCTCAACATGTTTCCTCAAGTCTCTGTAATACTTTGGGAAATTAGGGTATTGTTTGTAGCGATCGTCAGAGTTGTAGATTTCTGATACGGACATTTTATGTACTCTTGACGTTGGGTCAAGAAGAGCCTTCTTAAGATCCTTCTTTGCATCACTGTACTGCCATGCCTTTGGTTTGGGTGCACTACTCCCACCTGATAGTCCATTCTTCAATCGTTCAATTAATTCTGGCTTGTTCCCTGATACAGGCAATCCCCTACCCTTTAGAAGCGTTTGGAGTTGAGTTTTGGTCATATTCTCTTCATGCAACAGTAGATTGGATGACGTATCTCTCTTGTCACGTTTGGACGAAGATATCTTAGATTGAGAAGAAGTCCTGCCAGTCCTGGCATGCTGGTCTTGCCCTGATCGATGAGGAACAGCCGGCCGACAGTTATCCCGAGTCGCTGCAGTCACCGCCATCCGCCCTTTTCCCTCCCATGCCGTTGTAGTTGTCATCATTTCCATCCCTCAAGGTGAAGGATGTGTCGATGGTGGTGCACCTTGTGGGAAGGACGACAACGTCAATGTCATTGTCCCTCCTTTCCCCCCGGAGCGCAATGGGGGTATCGGTTACTAAAGTGCTTTTCTAAACTTTCACAAGTTTAAGCAAAGTGTCCCTCAGGTGAAGGATAAGTGATGGGCAGTGTCAGACAATTCTTTCAGGTGTCGGAGAAGTGACGGATAATGCTTTTAGGTGAAGGATAAAGGAGATAAATGGCGGTGATGGTCGGATAATCTTTTAGGTGTGGGATAAGTGACCGAAAAGGATTTTTATGTACCTTCTTAGAGAAATCGCTAATACTCTCTCTTCCGAAAGAAAACGAGAAAGACCTTTATGTACCATGTCTAGAATAGAGATGCTCATTATCTTTGAACAAGAAAGATCTTTATGTACCTGCCCAAAGCCCGCATCTTCCTGCAGAAGGTGGATACATGAAACGTGTGAGAGAGGATACGGTTTGTGTGGTGCCAAAAAACTGAGCAGGGTTAAGTAGCGTTCCATGCAAGGATGCCCACCACGGAGGCAAAGCGGTGACGGACGTCTGTATCTGACCGGCTTCATCCCCGCTTGCCTCCCCAACAAACCGTTGTCCCCCTCGAAAAACAATAACTGATAATCCTACTATTTGAACATGACCTAGAAACCAGCCAAAAACCCAACCCTGTTGCCCCAACATTGTATACCACACATATGCCTATGTCCTTTGCTAATTGTTGTTGTGTTCAGCACTTGTGGTGTGTGCGTCATTCCAAAGGGATCGTGGTATTGCTTGGTGATGTATGCTTGCCTGTTGATGGAAAATGGGTTTTGGCACATGCTTTATTCAGGTACCACTAACTTGGCCACATTCATATAATGGAATTTTTGTTTCATTTTGGTTGGCATCCCCTCGGAGAAATATGCCAGCTCCTCCCAAATGTATTCCTTGAAAGTGGCGCCGCGCCATCGGCCCATTTTTTGTATTTCTGTTTTCTGTGTCAGAGAAACCCGCCAGAGATAGTGCATTAGCTCCCCCGCTTCATAACGAGTGCGTATCGATTCTGTCGATTGGTATGCCCTTAACCGTGGGGTATTCAAGAGTTGCAGCTGCCATCTTGAGGGCCCTTGTAATGTCCTCATTCGTAATGTCCGCGCGTTCCGTTGGCTCATTGAAATATGCCGAGAAGAACGTTTTTTGGTCTGCTCCATTTTGTTGTAGATGGAGGTATCGTCGGCCAAGTGTTCGTACTGGGCAGTGCATGTTGTCACTGTTGGCCTCGTGGTAGACACACACCCCTTTCCACCCATTCTTTTGGTTGTCCAATTTTAAGGTAGTTCCATCCACTGCTGTGATGAGATCATCCGCAGCATTTGGTGGGCGGCATTTCAATTGACCGTTTGGAGTTTTTTCGGAAGAACGTTATGTCCTCATATTTGAATTGCACGGTTTGCTTTGTCAAAGTTCGAGAGATAATAAAAGGCTATTAGTGTAAGGTCAGCCGTCGCCTTGTCCTTCTCCCTCCCCATGCCGTTGTAGGCCGTTGTGACGAGCAATTCCGGTACATCAGATTGAACTGGGAGTTTCTTGATCGTGGGTGGGTCCTCCTTCCTGTAGCCATCTAACATCACTTCTAGTCGAGGAGAAGTTTATCTGAGCCATTTATTTTTGTGGGGTTGTCATTGCAGGCCATTGTGATCATCTGAAACTGTGCAATTTTTGATCTGTTTTCCTTGACCATAGTAGCCCATACGTACTCGTGCGAGGTAGCCGGAGAGGACACGCATTCGTGTGGTGAAGTTTTCATCCTGAAGGTAAGGGTCCACTCCCAAAGGCCCCGCATAGGCCTCACAATGGTTCCAACATTTTTGCCTACTGCGGGTAGTCGCCTCCAGTTGTCCAGACTGAAAGGCTTTGTCCGCAAGATAGAAATCACGCGCATAGCTACTTTTGAGGTGGGCTGGCAAACGGTCCAAGAGTTCTGATGTGGGAGGGGGAACGTTGTATTGAAAAAGGTGAGTAAGGCAGCTTCAGTTTTAAAATTCCATTTTTTTTGCTACCAAACGAACGTGAGGGTATATCAGTCATGGAATTTTGATCCCCGGCGATGTGCAAAGCTGTCAGTGGGCAACACCGTTGTGCATTTATCCGCAGTGTTAATACTCGGAGGAGCTGTTCAGCGATGAGGCTCGACCGACAGGCCATCCGGTGGACCCAGCTGACTGTAGGGCTGTTGTCACTGAATAGTGCGATACGTTTTTTGGTGAGGCTTTCACATATGTGTTCGATCATGAGCCATAACAGGAGCAACACGGCCATTTTAAGGTCCAAATTTGTGATTCGACCGGTCCTATTTTTGTCGGATATAACTGATAACGTGGTGTCCGGTGGCCATTGCAGGCAAAACACTGTTGGGCGGCACTGTGATAGTTCGCCAATGACAATGCCCCCAACTCAAAAGCTCGATGCATCAACTATCCCAATGTAATCTGGCCAGCCAGCCACCAATTCTTTGCATCTTGTTGGTCGGCTTGTTGATTCCCGAAGAACAGTTCGCATGTCCGTGATTGCCGATAGCAATGGGGCATTGCGATGGAAATATACGATGCTAGGTTTTTTCCGTAATAGTCGGTTGCATGGCAAGAGCAGTCCCTTCCCCCCTTGGAGGGCAATGAAAGCATGTCAAAGCTTTGCCATGATGGATTCGAATTCTTTGAAACCTACGCCCCGCTCGTGGGCTTCAGTGTGGTGAGTAATTTTGCTCGTTTCTCTTCCTCCAACCAAAGGGTTTTCCATGTCCTATCAAAATCAAATCCCAGCAGCGTTTTCAGTGTGCTATAGGTCCCCTCACCCTTTTGGAGTTTTTTCAGGGATATTGAGTCATCATTGTCAACGATGTTTCCTGGGAAGACATCGTGAATTCCCGTCATAATGTTGATGTGACATGGTCTAGTTGTTCTCTTGTCGTTGGAATGACCAGACTCATAAAGTCGTCCACATAGACTTTGAGGCAGTATCGTAATGCTGGTCCTGGTTGCTCGGCCATGGTTTCTCCCTCGTCTCCTTGTGTGTACTGTGTGAACTTATGGGTTGGGATGGTCCCCACTTTCGTGTTGGTGTAATCCATTGCAATGTCGCGTGCCGTTTCTGATGCCGCGCAGAAATATGGGGGGGATTCAACCCACCCCATTTGTAAAGACATTAGTACGACAATTTTTGTCGGTTCGCCCGGAACCTGTGGGAGGACATACACAAAATTGTATTCCTCGCCCTCCTTGCAGCACATTTGCCAGAATCCATCCTTCACATCCCATTTTGCTATGAAAATCTTCACGTCCTCCTCATCTGGGGCTTCCACGAATGCATGGATTATCCGGCTAAGGCTCTGACCTAATTGGTCTAATGCCCCTTTTGGTGCCATCTTGGTTGTTGTGTCATTGACTGACAGGACAATGCCACCATTTTTCAGACGAAGGCTGAATGACAAATCGAGGATGGACTGGAATGCGCGTGATATGTGTGGGATTGTGGCGATAGGTGAGATTTTTAGTTGTGGAGGTGGATCGTGTTTGATCACATCCCATGAGACGATCCTGCAGTGTCCCACTGCTACCTTTTCCTTGACTTCCTGAGCAAAGTGTTCTAATGCATCAGGTGAGAGTGCGGATTGGTGAGGGCCGCATTCCACTGCCTCCCATAGCTCCTCAGTTGTCCAATTTTGGCCTGTGTGTGTTGGGCATCCCATTGTTGCCAAATCACTGAGCAGCTCCCCCACTGGGTGTGACGTTGCAATGCCCGATGGGCACATGCCACCCCACCACCTCTCTGGGAGTGGCGATGAGGGTGGGAGTACTGCCGTGCCTGTGTGGGTTGTCCACATTGAATTTTGCTGCTGTTGGTCTTGCAGTGTATGTCGCGTCCATTTGTTTTGGAGGTGCAACTTCTCAATATCCTTCCCTGATACTAATGATCCTCGTTCACACGGGATAGTTGGGCACTCAGTGCCTTGCCTTATTGTTTCCTGACTGATATACCCCCACGGGAGCGTAAGTGTGGTCGTAGCGATGTTTAAGCAGTGGTTTTGAGAGGAGTTCATTGGCCTCTCCGTCCTCGATGTGCTCCACCACAGATAGTTTGTCCTCGATTGTGATGGGTGGTTGTGCCCTCAGGGCAATTCAGCGGGCGCTGGTGCTCCTGCTTTTGCCCACTGCTAGTTCTTGTTGATGACATTGACATATTTCATTGCTATTGGGGTTGACCCCTAATGCCTGGCGTTTGGTCGGGCGAGGCCCTTGTTCTGAAGTGTTTGATGTAATTGATCTTAGAGTAGTTGTGTTACTAGTTCCCCCCCCCCCCGAGTTATTGGTTGTCAAGTTTGGCTGGGTGTGTCGGGCGCCTTTCTTTTTCCTTCTGGGGATCCCCCCGTTGCAAGTTGGGTCTCCGTGTAAAACAGGACTCCTTTTCCAATGCAGTCTGCGACTGCTTCCGCAAACTCGTCGGTAACTTCTCCCTTGCGTACATGTCTTTTGATAAACTTGCTGTATATGCCATTCCCGTTGGTGTACAATAATTTGGTAGAGTGGGCATGTCCCGCATTGTTTTGCCGTTTGCTGTTAGTATCCCTGAAAGGTTGATGTAGTTGTTGTGCTTGGCTAAATACGGGTCCATGAGTGCTTTGATCTTTATGTGGCAGAAATCTTCTGTGGGAGTTCTTGCTTGTTGCCCTGGTGTTTGGGTTTGACCCATTGTGGGTGGGCTCGTAGTCCAGTTTGTCGGTGGTGGGGTGCTAGGCATTGTGTGCTGGCACAGTTTTTGCTGCCTGCCGGTCATTGTGGCCATTTCACTGGCTGGTGGTGGGGAAATCCATTGTACTGGAAAATTTGCCCGAATCACCGATAACCCGTGTCGGACCTTGTTTATGATGGCGTCAATGCACGACACCAAAAAACGAAAATTTTCCCCTTGCGCAAAGTCTGCGCCCGTTGTCGATGATCGCCCATGTAATTCTTGCACACACCTCCTTCGTATATGCCTCCCTGATCGTGAAACATTCTTCCGTGTCCAGAATATTGAGGAGTTTAAAGCGCCCACAGGAGAGCGCAAAATATTGACAGGTTTAGTTTGAGCTCCATGTAGTTCTGGGCTGGCATCGTGATCTTAGATTTTTCCTTTAGGATCTCGTCCAATCACCTCGTTGACCTCGTTTGTTCTGGAGCGTCCTCGTAACCTCGTAGGTTTTCCACTTCCGATGCTGATAAGGATCGGCATACAAGCATTGATATACCCTTGTCCGCCGACTCGTATTGCGCCACACGGCCCCCTGGGTTGAATCTCAGTTTTACCAAATCATCAAGGAACTGTTGCTTGAGAAAAATAGACTTGTCTCTCTCCATATTGTGCATGTGGCACCATGATGTAATTGCTTTTGTGATATGGTCGCGGTAGGTGTCATACGCCTTTCCTTTTGTGGATTGGATTACGTATAGATCGTAGGGATATTCTTGGCTTGCATGACACCGCAGGCGTCCTTTAGCCGCGCTACTTGGTCGCGGTTGAAACCCTTCCCCGCCTCAAGAGCGGAACCTGTGCCTGATAGCCCACCACCTGCTGGGGCTACCGCTTGCGTAAAGTGCATCATCCCCTGCCCCACTGTCAATGCCAATAGTTGTGAAAGATGGAGGTAGTCGGGGACCTGGGGTTGTGCCTGCGGCATTGTTGTTGGCATTGGGGTGTTTGTGATTGTTGGCCGTCGTCCCAAGGCTTGGTCGAGCTTATCACCGACCCATTTATTGAATTCCTCATCGTCAATCACCACCGAGTCGACCTTGAATGCCAGTAGGCTCTTTCCGTTTTGTCCTGCCTTAGATGCGCACAAACACCAGCGAAGTGTTGTGTGCCATAGGGTTGGGTCATGGTCCTTGCCTGCATTTGTAATTACCTCCTCGATTGCTTCCCACAAGTCTCCCGGTGTCGCTGGTCCCGTTTGTCCCCGTAGTATTTTGACTATTGCGTTCGGGAGGGCTAGTAAGAACGGTGCCGTGAGCTCTACCTTGTCTCCTGGTGGTCTCCAGATGTTTCCACCCATGGTCGGGTCGCCATAGTGTGTTTGAAATAGATCTCGCTCGTTCGATGCTTGACCTTTAAACCATTGCCACACCTTCGTTTGTGGTAGGCAGATGGGGGTTGGCTCTTTTGTAGCTCGTCGATCCCCAATAAAGCCCACCACCTTGCCCTGGTATGCATTCGTGGCATGTTTTAGCGAATAGAAAGTGCCCAGGGTGTGAATCATGGTGATGGTCTTCTGGTCCCCCACCATTGCTGCGTACACTCGTAGCTGTCCATAATTGACCGCAAAATCCTTGAACCTGGCTAGGGCGTTGGTATTACCTTCCATGATGCCCGCCTGTAGGGAGAGTTCGGCTTCGAGGGTGCGTGGTTCGTACATGGCATGTCCCATCCGGCTTAAGGCCATGCCTAGCCCTGAGAAGTCTTGCGGGCTCTCGGGTGCTGCCATTTGTTGTTGCTGCGGTGCCCCCGGCGCTGGTGGACCCTGGGCTTGGCGCCCCTGGTTAATGTTGTTCGTTGGGGGTAATGCTGCCTGGTTGACGTTGGGTTGCGGGGCTTGCAGTGGGCGTTGTGTTGCCTCCCCCACTAGGCTCCATGCGTCATCGTTGTCGTCATTTGTCAGCAATACTATGTTGCCCCCTCCTCCCTGCCCCCTGTTCCCTTGGATGTTGCCTGGGGCAATGAGGTCATTGCTGTTATCCCCTGTTGGGGCATTTTCGCCCTGTGCACCATAGCCCAGTGCGCGGCCGATTCGGTCCATGTCGTCGCTTTTTTTTTTCTTTTTGTTGAGGCAGATATCTGGTCCCAGGCCTTCGACCTCTCTCCTAGCAAAATTAACGGTTGCTTGGATTTGTCTGCGTTTGCTGAGTCGTTGCCACCGTTGTGTTGCCGATGTCGCGGGCTATTTTTTAGGTGTCGGGGGGTGGTGGTTGCTTTTTAATGCTTAAGACTATAACTACTTTTCCCGCTAGCACCTTCTGCTCGCCATGGTTGGCCTACTCGCAAACGGAATGAGCCGTAGCTACTCCGATGAGAGCAGGCCGGCGCTCGCGTCTGTCCCTCACCACAATCAAGTCTGCGACTGGACCTAGGTTCGTTGAGACTTGAGGCGTGGCTGCAGAAGG
>JALLPB010001009.1:2988-17592 GCA_036939975.1 Cyclostephanos tholiformis | reverse complement strand
GGGATCGGCTAAAAGAATATTCAATACTCATCACATGTAAATGTTCCTACTAAATTGAATTATCTCATGTCCAACACTTGTCTAAAAAGTCCAATCTTAAACACACGTATATCACGTTCAACGTGATGACCTATTCGTTCGTTTGTAGTACCTACTAATGTTGACGTGAAACCTTTCATTTAAGATTCAACCTCGTCACTTCAGATGGAAAGTCACTTTCCTCGGAGACAATATAAGCAAAAAGGCGATACTTCCAGGTTTTGTCTCCAATAGTTCCATTTGATCCACCGGCATGTTTCAGTGAGCTCGTAAACAATATCGCCTCACCTTTGGCAACTGACTTACACCCAATGGAATCATCATGGCAATCACTTTCGTATTCATATAGTAGATTAAATGGATCGAGAGCAATTATAATGGACTGAGGGCGCTCATCCGGGACCTTATTATCAACGTCATCAAGATAGTCACGATGCAGCGTACCCTGCAGATCAAATTGGCTTTCTTCCCCCCTCGAACGTAACGCTCCAACTTTGAAATGAGTGAGACTGGGGTAGCTCTTTGTGACGAAATGTCTCATGTACAGTCCAACAAAAGACTCTGCTTGTTTGCGCACCGTCTCCAAACTTTTCTTACTCGATAGCTCTTTTAGATACTGACGTTTCGATGAGCAGTTTGCTTGGTTCACCCAAGATTGTTTCGATACATTCGACAACGCATTTTTCATTGACTCAATGGCTACTCGGTCAATATTCCACGAAGGACTTGGAATTATCAACACCAATGGAACTCGCGTCTCCATTGGTACACCGTCAGTAAGACTTTTATTGTAACAAATGTGTGGTTTGCTACCCGGTTGGAAGTGTTGCGTCTGCTTTCCGTTTTTAGTACTGAAAATACCCAAAAGAGTACCCTCGCATTTCACCAACTGAGTAGGATAAACATTCTTACCAACACGCTTCACCACCTCATTGTGAGGTTTCCACTTGGATCCATCCGACTTATCCAAAACCATGTTGCATTGGAAGTATTTCGTGTACGTTTTTACGGAGTCTCCTTTCACTATCACTCCGTTACATTTGAAGGGTTTCCCATCGATAACAACACTCCGTTTACTGTTGTTGTGGTGAGACAATTCGTCCGTTTTTTTTTTGTTCTTATCCAATGTCTTTGATGAAGTCGATTTCCGATTTTTAGAGCTATTCACGGACGCTATTGCCTTTTCAAATATAGGTTTCAATTGGTTGTAGAATGGATCGACATCCGCGGATGGTGCAAGAAGGTTCCCAAGTGCATCAGAATGGACATATAGTGCATGAACCAGTTGCCACACACGAACAAGGTCAAGCCACATCTCCCCGTCGGTACTACCTTCCATGTTTCCTTCGACATTTTTTGTGAAAGAATCAAAAGTTTTATCAACTAGTCCCGTGATACTCATCGTCTGCATTGTGTCATCGACATGTACAAATTTCTCGTCTAAATTTGCCGCGACTTGAAGCAAATAATCCTTGATCGGAATGAGATTCCGAAGTAGATCGACTAGAGAGTTGTCCGAAAAATCCTCCTTCGTAATCAACTTAATCATCTTTTTTAGGACATCCTTCGAAATGAGAACAATTTCTTTTTTCGACTCCGGGAGAACAGTAACAGCAATGTCGTTGAGGGAGAGAGTATCTGCTGTACCGATGTCATTGAGAATACCATCCGTTTCGTCGGTTTTGGAAAAATGTACTACTCCATCTTTTCCCCCATCCGTAACATTTTGTTCGTTAACACCAACCCCCCTGGTTTTGTCCGTCTTCGTCCTCTTCTTTTTTCTCACGTTTCCACCATCCGTAGCACCTACATCAATTCCACCAACACCACTGGCGATGTCCCTCTTCGCCCTCTGAGATGTCGTCTTCTTGGTACTGTTTTTCCCGGTTGCCAAATTAATAGTAACCCCATCCACAGCAGGATTATCTCCAATAACCTCGACAGGCAATTCGATGTCATCATTACCACCAATGGGGGGGGGTTGTTCATTGGAATGTAAGTCTTTTGCATTGTCCCCCTTTTTACTATTCGATTTCTTCTTCTTACTATTTTTGTCAGCCGTTCCCACCTTACGGATTGACGGAAGTGGTCTCAAAAATTTACCGGCGGTTGATTTTTGTTTCGGACTCAATCGTGTCTTTTGAGCGTTTCCCCGGAGTCGGGATTGCTGCGCCGCACGTGTTCTCGCCATTTGCGTTATTGATGCAACGCGTTCTTTGCGAGCTAACGGCAAATTATCGTCGTCACTATTATCTGTTTCAGACGAAGCACTGGAACTGGGTTGATTGGAGTGCGCTGTGGGTACATTATGTTGAGTGCGCAGCGCATTCATGCGTTCAAATGATTTTCCCCTGGGTGTCGACATGACATCATAGTACACTATTGATGATAGTAAACGTGGAGAGTGTATTAATAATATACAATAGTAATATTACTGGCAGAATGTTGAGTATTAATATTATGGTATGTTTACTCAGCATGATTAAATTTCCGTTGAGACTTGCAGAGTTCGAATATTATTAATAAGTAATAATACTCAGTAATATTACTCGAATGCACATGACGGAGTAATATTACTCAGTAATATTACTATTACCTTTGAATCGGAACATGTGGATAGTCACTAGAATCAGTAATATTACTAGTAATATTACTGAGTAATATTACTACAGCTATTAGTAAAAACAAAAAAAAATTAAGGAAGGGACATTGACGAATGGATGCAGGCTTAGTCTATTGGAGTTAAGGATATCAAGAATGTCAACCTCAAATATGATGCGTGTCGTGCACCCGTCATTGCAATTGTTAAATAGTCAAATTAGAATTGTCATTTAGTCCTACTACACGGGTTTTAAGGTAACAGGATAAGTAGCATACAATAGGGTCATCATCTTGGTAGCATCGATCCATGTGCACCTGCACGATGGACATGGTGAAGTCATTGTCAACGTGACAACGAAGAAAAACATTCACACCGAAGCCTGCACCATTGTAATAGCGGGCAGAATGTTGATTGGAAGATGAGTAGGGAGACGGTGCCATGGTCAAAAATGGAACACGTTTCTTAGCTTCGACGATATGTCGAATCATGTCAGTGCTAGCAAACATGTCGAATGCATATTCTGCCCGTTGTAAAAGATTAAGTACAGTGTCCCAATCACTCGATGGGAAACCATACTTGAGTTTGTAGAGACCGCACTTAACACCTCGTTCAGCTCGAGAAGGTTGCGAACCTACACAAAAGTAACGAGCAGGTTGACCATCGTTGAACACTTGCTTGCTGGAACCTCGCACTAGAGATTGTGGCTGGGTGCGAGCACACGAATTCATTGCTTGGCATATAGCAGAACCATCATTCAAGATGGATAAAGATTTCTGTCGAGGGAGACGAATGAAAATGGGAAATTTTGTTGATAGGAAATGCATGCGTAGTCCCAAAAGGGGATTTTGGGTATCATGAACCCACAAATCTCCCCTTGATAGGGACAGTATGCAAACATTACCAGTATAATTCTCTGCATTGATTGTCGGGTGAGTTGTTCCTCCATCACAAATGACGACGGTATTTCGGATAAAATTGGAATCCAGTTGTTTGACGTTGGAAAATGCAATGGTGGGCACTTTGACGTCTTTGAGCATGCTCCGCTGCTTACAAAATTTCTTAGATTCATTGAGCTGTCTCCGGTGACTGGTTGACCTTTTCGGATGGTTTTGCTTAGATATGTACGCAAGAGCGGCAACGCGAGTCCTCGTTGATGATGGGGACTTCGATTTGTCCACGTGACACCAGATCGGAAAGGTCGTCGATGCTGTTCGAATGGATGAGTCATTCGATGAGCGGTGAAGTCCTCCCACGGATGGGAAGCGACACTTGCGATCACATCGTGACGTATTCACCCTAGAGGATGGCGCAACGGCCTGTCCAGGAACAGTTCGTGACATTCCGTCCGATGCAACAGGAAGATCGATATCCTCATCCAGAACGAGTAACAGATTAGGATCATCCAAAATTGGTTGCGAATAACCATCAACAACCTGGTTAGTCGAAGAATTCATGATAAAATTATGAGATGATAAATGAGTGATAGTAGAGATGGGAGGGGGGTGGTGCGAAGGCTCGTTTGGGTTAGAATTTTAAATCAGAGAAAGGAAAGAATGTTTGAATCATAATGAGAAATAAAAGTTTCTTGGAATAAGAAAAAGAAAGAATTAATCGAGATACAAAAAAACAAAACAAATTGGCGGGAAAGAATCAATGATTTGGCGGGAAGAAAAAGCGATCGAGGACGACGGACAGAAATAGAGTGGCAGATAATAGGAATCACCCGGAGTGAGAACACACCTGAGAACAATGATGTTGTTGTGTTTTGACACAGACATCGTCCAGAACACCCCAAGCAGATCACCCACACGCACACCCCATTGCTAATGAGTAGGGAGAGAATCGGCTCAAAAACACAATACAATATATTATTTATTAAAACATGATAACGTCACGATCGTCGCATCTCGTCCAAAGGCTGACTGTGGCCTCCACCATGGCTCATCCTCGTCCCCCCCCCGCGACGACGACGGCGGCGCCATGTTGGTTCGGATGGTCGGCGAGTCCTCCTCCGCAACAGCATCGTCGCTCTTCGTCATCGTCGCTGTCATCCTCATATCCATCGTCATTGTCGTCATCGACTGCCACCCGTCATCACATCCTCCAAAACGAGGACGACATTGACAATTCCATACGCGATCATCCGTCGAATATCAAACGAGCCTTCCGTAATCGGCTCGATTCGACGAGGGGAAAATCATTGCTCGGTGGCGGGATCGATCGAATCGATAAGCAGCACGCGCGCGGATCGCTGACGGCGCGCGAACGACTCGAGCTATTGTACGATCCGGGATCGTTTCGCGAGATCGACATGTACGTTACCCACAGATGTCAGGATTTCGGCATGTCGTCGAGCGATTCGATGGTAATTCCAGGCGATGGCGTCATTGTCGGTCATGGAAACGTCGGCGGCAGAAGGGTTTATTCCTTCGCTCAGGATTTCACGGTGTATGGTGGTTCGCTAGGCGAGGCGCACGCTAGGAAGATCGGTAAGGTCATGGACATGGCACGCGGGGTTGGTGCTCCGGTGATAGGATTGAACGATTCGGGTGGTGAGTTAGATTGTTGTCCGCTAGGAGGGGGGGGGGAAATGTCCTTCGCGCAGGACTTTTGTTTTTATCGGATTTCGTGCACACGCTCTCCTGCAAATGAATTGATGTGGGGAGCGAGAGGCACATATATATATATTCCTGTCGTCGCACACACCTCTTCATGCCATCTGACGACTTCACTTTACCCGTCCCCTCCACACCCATCCCACACCCAACTCTCTCCTTCTGCGTACCCCCCCCCCCCCCCCTCCCCCCCGTCGATTTCGAATGGCTCCCCCCCCATCCACCCACCCACCCGAACCATCATGTGCGTGCATCACGCACAGGCGCAAGAATTCAGGAGGGTACCGACTCCCTCGCCGGATACGCCGATATATTCCAACGCAACGTCGATGCCTCGGGCGTCATACCGCAAATTTCGGTCATCATGGGCCCGTGCGCCGGCGGCGCCGTCTACAGTCCGGCGATGACCGACTTCATCTTCATGGTAGATCGCACGTCTTACATGTTCGTTACGGGTCCGGAGGTCGTGAAGACGGTAACGAACGAGACGGTAACGAAGGAGGGATTGGGCGGGGCATCGGTCCACGCGGGGGGGACGAGCGGCGTCGCTCACGGATCGTACGCCAACGACGTGGCGGCGATGCGTGCGATGAGGACGTTACTCGGCTACCTACCGAGCAGCAACGATCCGTCGACATTGCCGGTGCGACCGGCGAATGACGATCCCAATCGGGACGTGCCGTCCCTCGATCTGCTCGTGCCGGACGATCCGAACATGCCGTGAGTGGATTAACCGCGGTAAATTTTCGTTGAGTTGCTCTAAAAGGTTCTTATTTTTATATAAATTCACCGTGCGACTATAATTGCATAATCTTTGCACAGGTACGACATGAAGGACATAATACGGGAGGTCCTCGATCGCGATTCCATGTTCGAGATCCAGCCCGAGCACGCGAAGAACATCGTCACGGGATTCGGTAGGATGGACGGACGAACCGTGGGCGTCGTCGGGAACAACCCCATGGTCCTCGCCGGCTGTTTAGACATCGGCGCGTCAGAGAAGGCGGCGCGTTTCGTTCGCTTCTGCGATTGCTTCAACATACCCATACTAACGTTCGTGGACGTTCCCGGCTTCCTCCCCGGCACGGCCCAGGAGCACGGCGGGATCATCCGACATGGCGCCAAGCTCCTCTTCGCGTTTGCCGAGGCCACCGTGCCGAAGATCACCGTCATATCTCGCAAGGCATATGGTGGCGCGTACGACGTCATGTCGTCGAAGCATCTTCGGGGCGATGCGAATTACGCCTGGCCGGGGGCGGAGATAGCCGTGATGGGCGCGAAGGGTGCGGTGGAGATCATCTTTAGGGGTAGGGATGTGGAGAAGAACACTGCCGAGTACACAAGCCGATTCGCGAATCCTATGGTCGCGGCCCAAAGGGGGTATATCGACGACATCATCGAGCCTCGTGACACTCGTCGCGTCATTTGTGATGATTTGCGTTTGCTACGCACGAAGAAGGTGGGTTTCATCCCGAGGAAGCATTCGAATATCCCGTTGTAATATTGTGAACGACTGCTAGGAAAATCATGTATGATATGTGCTTTCTAGCTCCAATATTCACTAATTTAGTGATTAAAATGACTCTCTGTTAGGATTTGGCGCGATTCTTCATGCGCGCCTCTTTCATCTTGCGCAATTCCTCCTCCCTCGACGGGGAGCTGTTGGCGCTTTGGATGGCTTGATACCCGTCGTATGTTTTCTCATCCGAACCATCCTCCATGACACCCGAATCGTCTTCACCATGTGTGATGCCATTCGTATTTTCACTGCCGCTGTTTGCAAAACGTTCGTCGGTGATAACACGCGTATTTTTTCTAAATCCATTAACGATTTGTACACTCGCCGCCTTCTCATTTTCAATCGAGGAGAGGAATTCTCCGGGAGAAGTGTATTGCGGAACTTCTCTGACCTCGCGCGTCTTAGAATCGACGTGGTATATCGTAAAGTTCAACTTCGGTCGTGGCACATCATCCGATTCGCCCATTTCGACGTTCTTGTTTGCCAGAGCCTTGTTGGATTTGATCTTTTCATAGATGGACGATAAATCGCTAGTGGTTGGCGCCGATGATGATGATGACGACGACGATGATGCTGATAGCTGAACGGGCATTGCCATCGCTCCAATCTTCGATTCGTCGATTTCCGACGTTTTTATCCTATTGCTCATGCGCGCTCGCCGAGTGGCCTCAGCTGTCGCTTCCGCCGTCGAGCCCTCTCCATATGCCTTGCGAATGATTGAGGTGTATCCATCCCACGTCGGTTCGTTGACGTCCATTGCTGATGAATCCCTTGATGTCATTCCGCTCACCGTAGCACCAGTTCCTTCATCGGCGTCGTAGATGACGCCCACGGTGTAGGCATCTGGGTCGTCTTCGAAAGTCGTCATGGTTTCAGTCAGATCAGCGTCCTCCTCCACAACCTCTTCGCCAACGTCGACGTCATCGGCATCCTCACGCCCTCCTCCCTTCCCCGCCCGCCGCACCAACCATCCGTCCCCCGTATCCCCGAACGAGAATGCGCGCGCGTCCATAACGCCTTGCCCTGCCGCCCTCTCGAGCGCCTCCTCCTCCTCAGACGATATTCCAAACATCATCCCGTTGCGATCACGCTCACGATCCCCCTTCGCGGCCGCCGCGCCCTCGTAGAACCCGAGCTCGGTCCCGACGGACGTCGACACGCCCTCATCGCTACGACGGTGAACGGGGTAGAACATCGCTGCGTGTCGGGCGTTTGCGGCAATCGCCCTACCACCACCGGGGGAAGTGAACCTATCCCACGAGAACGCGCGAAGGAGCTCCCGGTCCCCCCCGGTCATCGAGGACGAATCACCGTCGTTGATCACCAGATCGCCGACTAGTTGGCCCGTCTTGGGCGCGAGGAGGACGCCGTTACGCCAGTACCCCCCCGCCAGGTACACATTATTCCACTGGTCGGTCCCGCCAAGTATCGGACACTTGTCCGGCGTGGTCGGACGCAGTCCAGCCCACGTTTCCTCTATGGGAAGGCTCGCCAACGCCGGGACGAGCCTCGTCGCCTCCGACAGACAGTGCATCATCCCCTCGGGCGTCACGTCGCCATCATACCGTCCCGGCTCGACCGTCGCCCCAACAATTATGCGCCCGTCGGATTTAGGTACGATGTAGGTGTCCTGCGCGAACAGCACGCGCGACAGCGGCGGCGGTACACCGGGTGGCATACGTAAGGAGAAGGATTGGCCCTTGTGGGGGGTAACGGGCAACGGCAGAAGTTGCCTCATCCAGCTCCCGTTGGCGACCACAACCGACTTGGGAGCGAATACCCTCCCCCCCGCGCAGTGCACCCCAACGCACTTCCTGCCCATGTTGGGTCCCATCCCATCGTCGCCAACATCACCGCCCGATGACGATGACGTCGAGGGGTATCCCATCTCGAGCGACTTGACCTCGTACTCCTCTCCGAAATTCAGCTGCACCCCCGCCCCCACGCATGCGGCTCTGAGGCTGCACGTGAGCCTACGGGCGTCGACGCTCGCGTCCTCGGGGAACCACCATCCCCCGATCACGCTGGGGTGTAACTTCGGCTCGAGTTCGCGAACCTGAAATTCATCGAGCCAATGCGCAGCGCCCGACATCGGCTGCGGCGACCAGGTCGCGACAGCGTCCCCCGCGAATGCCGGCGCGAGGAATCCACCGGTGGAGTGAAATCCCGTCTCCCACGGTTCTAACGACGATGAATCGTCCTCGTCGTCGAATCGACTCCAGAGGTATTTGGACCCCTCCCCCGTGCACATTTCCCCCCGCCGTCGTCGTCGATCCCGATCCCGACCGCCGCCTCCCGTCCCGAGACTCGCATCCCTGGCCATCCCCTCCACCCCCTTGACCCAACCGCCATACATCCCCCGACTCTCGAGGCATATATCCAATAGCGGTCCGGCGGGCAAGCGCTCCGATTGAGGAGCGAGCATCCCCGCGGCCGCGAAGCTCCCCACCGTGGTCTTGCGTCGTTGATCACTCGGTAGCTCCCTCTCGAGTATCGTGACGTGTCGAGACGACGTCGTGGCGATGCGATACGCGACGGATAGGCCGGCGAGGCCACCCCCGATTATCAGTACGTCGCGGGGGGTGCGATTGGGGAAGGTGGGATCGCCGCCGCGGTAGCAGTAGTCGCGATCGTCGTTGGCGTTGCCATTGCCATTGAGACGACAGACGTCGTTGCTGGTATGACGACGACGACGACGATGGGGTCCAAAGGCGGCGGCGGGGGATGGCAGGAACGACGAGGCGAGAGTCGTCATCATCAGGAGGAGGCCGAAAACTACGACCGCCGAGGCGGACGTCGACGGAATAAACATTGTCGTGGACGTCCTCCGCCCCGTCATCGATGAACTGTTATTCGAAGGCTCTCGCTACTAACAGGCAGCGTCGCCCACGCGTTTGGTAATGCGTTCCGAGACGATGCTGACGCTTATTGGCCTTGAGGATTGTGAAGGGATCGGAGATAGGTAGTTTTATGGTCAACACACTAGATTTTGTGGTGGATGATGATGGCTCTGGAGAGAGATTAGACAAGACTCTGATAAATAAATCTAAAACGCGACTTTTTAATTTTCAGCGGGAGCGAAATTTCAATCCGGACAGACCATGTCGAAAAAAGTCTCATTTTGCGCAAACTCGATTCAAAGATTTTATTTTATCACCACTGGTAAGCATCAAATGCACCTCTCCATACTGGTAAGCATCAAATGCACCTCTATTAACTGGTAAACATCAAAAGATCACGCCGGCGAGTGGTGACACTAGCAGGAGGATTCTTATCCGGACTTCGTCTTGTCGAGACCATGATGATGGATGCGTTGGATTTTTTGTTCTGTGTGTTCCTTGCCCACACACAACCTCGACTTGTGACAGTATTACAGTACTTATGAGTACAAAAGTTAGATAGGTAAGAGTTTTTGGCAAGATGTCACACATCAGACCAAACCGAATTTCCCCCCACAGCGTTTTCTGACTAAAACTGAAAGAACAGCAAGAAAAACCAGACGAAGACGAGTCGATTGATGGCCATGATTGAAATTTGGCCCAACAAGTTTTTAAACCAAAATTTTGTCCATTTTTTGCTCCCGCCAAAAATTAAAAAGTCGCATTTTAGATTTACCAGTCATACATACTTTGTAAAATGGATCTGTCGCAGCTAAATTCAACTCCCATATTCGATATTAGATGGCAAGAAAACCCGTATACTCAAATATACATACCAGAGTGCCATCTAATATCGAATGTGGAAATGCCATGAATTCAATATTAGATGCCTTAAATTCAAATTTACGGGCCTGTGCATCCATCTAACATCAAATATGAGCCTTACAAAATGACCAAATAACACGTAAATTCAAAATTACATAGCTAGGTTAACCCATAAATTTGAATATATGGAGGAGCTTTGTATGTAACTTTGAATTTACCGATATTCGATATTAGCTTGTACAGATCCATGAGCAGTTTTTGCTGACAAGCAGTTTCTGCACCTGTAGCAAGGACCAAGATAACAGATTTATAAACCACCAAAAGCATTATTATTTAGCACACCAGAAAAATCCCCCCCCCAATAAGTAATATCCACTCAAAAAAGGTTCATCCCTAAAGAGATAAAAGGAAATTACCTTTTTGAAACTAAGGAAGATTGCAGTGGGCATTTTTTTTAATTCAGGCATGAGTCACCTGGCAACAATGCATCAATCTGGCAAACTTTTTTGCATTAGTCATTCTGGCAAATTCTAAGTAGGAATGAATATTGGCATGAATCAATTTGGCAAACTTTCTTGGCATGAGTCATTCTGGCAACAACAAGTCAATATGGCAAATGCTTTTTTAAACTAATTTACACACAGCTAATATATAAGAAGTACTACTGATTCCTTTGATTCCAAATTATTTGGGTAGATTTGTTTTTATTTGTCAAGAACAAGGGGGCAAACTGTCCCCTAAATTCTTAGTACCAGGCACTTATGCTATTTTGTGCTGGGGTGTGAGTTATTTCACTTGTTTATCAGTGCATTTTTGTGTTAAATTTTGCAAATAAGGTGCAATGTCCACCATGGCCTCTGCTGCTGCATATGGTAGATTGACATCGAGTGCACTTGGTATGTTGTATTTTGCACTGGGGTTAGTTTAGGGTGAGTAAGGGTGCCAAAATGCAACCCATGGAGAAATAAATGAGAGAGTGGTGGGGCCCAGGCCTTAGGTGGCTGCCATTCAGTTAAAAGACTCAACATCCAACTGAAGGTTGGTGACAGTGATGGGGGATGTGGGTTTATAGTGAGCTGGGCAGTTAGGGAGGGGTGAGAAATTAGACATTATACCATCATTTGGACCATTGAGTTGAATGACAAAATATAAAATAAGAGAGATGAGCAGACACTTCATCATATGGCATCATTTGCCAAAGAGACACAACAGCCAACCAAAGGTCAGCAGCAGCAATGGGTTAGAGGAGGGGATGGTGGCAAGCTGGGTGATAAGGGTGGGATGAGATATTATCCTATTGTTTGGGCCATCAAAGTGAGCATCAAAAATAGGTAAAATAAAAACATGCCATGACCTTACACTGTCAACACATAACAAATAGACATACAACAACTGACAAAAAACACACAAGCTTGATGGAGGAGATGAATGAGAGGATATTTGACAAGGGGGGAGCATGGGGGAAGCATAAAACCACCATTTTGGGGATGATCAAGTTGGGCAGTGGTAAAGAGCTCAAATAATTTTTTTCAGCCGATTCATAGAATTAAAACAACCTTTGATATTGGCCTCAACCAGCCTATCATAAAGAAGTTGATGTGAAGAGGTGGATAATTGCAATAGCCATGCTGCTGGACCTGGCTATTGGCTCCACCATGGTGGTGTTCCTTTTTTTGTGATAGACTATTCCTTCATTCAATAAGATAGTAGAAATTTTTAGGGGACAGCTTCAAAGCTAGGTAAGATTACCTATCCTACATTGCATAGTACTCTCTTGGGAAAAAAGCCATTTTAGACATATGTAGAAAATTTGTACTTTTATCTCCTTATTCCCAACTATGTGTAGATGCAATGTGACAGGACTCTCATTCTGCTACACTACACCATCACTAACCCCCATTAACTTATGCTCTATGATTGTTTTTTTGTTGCTTCTTGTTGCCTCCACTTCTACTGTCAACGTTGCCTCTGCCAAAAATGCATGCACAACCCAGAGATGACATTGGCGCAGAACCCCTATGACTTCACTTGGCCATTGAGTCGCTGCCATATGTTACCTAACATATGCCATTGCTACCATTGATGTTGTCCTCATCCTCCACTCTTGTCTGGGCTCCTTCCTTGGTTGCCTTTGTCTATGTCCCTTGCTGGTGCCGGTACCACCCCTCCACTTCTGACATTATTCCCAATGGCGCCACTGCCATGGCCCAATTATGCAGTTGTCTTTGCTGCAGACAGTATTTCTGTTGATTGTTGTTTTGTTGATTGTTGCCCTGCTTCTGCTATCACCATTGCCTCTGCCAATGCATCCACAATCCAGAGACAACAGCAGTGTGGGACTCCCATGTTTGCATTTGACCATTAAGTCCCTGAAGGTGATATCCACCACTGCCACCACCATTGCTGTCATCCTCTCCTCCCTTCTTGGCACTCCATCCTTGGTTGCCTTCTTTGCCTATGTTGCTTACTGGCTCCACTCCATACTACATGTAAGCACCCAAATTAATATAGTTGTCAATGTCAACAATGTGGTGTAATCAGCAGTGGCTGTTGACACTGCCACCCTCTCTGATGTCAACATGCCAAGGCACCAGGCACACCCACCCACACCAATGCTGGTACCTGTATAATGACTAGATTTCACAATTATTGCACTCTTTCATTAGTAAACCTATTTATTTTAGGAAATGGGATGGACCCTTTATTCAACTCATCAATGCAACAAGCTTCATAAAAAAGTGAATTGGTTGCATTCCAGCTGAAGTGCTCAGCAAATTTTAATGTCTTCAAATTTTTAAGCCAACAAAATTGGCAAAGTATTAATTTTCTATGAAGCCTGAAAAAAATGGGGCATATATGGTGGCCCATTT
Source organism: Cyclostephanos tholiformis (assembly GCA_036939975.1). Classification (NCBI taxonomy): domain Eukaryota; phylum Bacillariophyta; class Thalassiosirophyceae; order Thalassiosirales; family Thalassiosiraceae; genus Cyclostephanos; species Cyclostephanos tholiformis. The sequence continues at coordinate 4,243 of JALLPB010001009.1, read as the reverse complement.
TGGTCGAACTGTTACGGCATTAAGGCAGCAACACTTATTACGTTCAAATCTAGACAGCATGATGAATGATAGGCAAAGGGTAAGGGTAAGGATAGGAAAGGATATTAGCATATAATTTGGACTCAGGAGAGTGAGCTTATAATTCATTATCAAACTATATAAGGAATATAGGTTTAGACCAGCCTCCATATCATAACTTTTTAGGTTCAAGCACTACGCATACATCTACTTGCTATATATTTCCACGTGTGCTTCATACTGTAGGGATTCAAACGATAAGCTTATCAACAGAAAATGTGCTCAAACATGCACTTCACAAGTCTAAAACCCTTAATTTGCTTTTTGATCATGATGATATTTTCCCTTGCCCTTAGATTTGATTTCAATGTATTAAGTTATACAGGGCTGTTCATTTTGGAATACATAATTACGTAGAAAAACTTGGGGCTTGGTATATGAATGATTTGTGAAAAAAGCCATTGACATAATTATATATTTTTGAAAATTTAAAATCTCCCTCCATGCCTCCATGGGGGATGAAGAGATATGTAATTGATTTTCATTATTAATGATATTTTCTCCTTATTAATTTTATGACACTGAGTTCCCACTTCCCACTTGAGTGTTGCCCTAATTGATCCTACTCTGTATCGAAGGACAAGAGTGGTCATTCCATTCCCACTCCCCAGGATTGTCAAAACCCTCTACCTTGTACATGGCATAACAGATGATGATGCAGATTATCATTGCCATCAATGCTACCGGCATTCTTGTCCCCCCCCCTTTTGTTGTTGTTGTCACTGGGTGCCTGGCAGATGAGAGCTGCCTCCATTGGCAATGTTGTGATCACTGTCATTGAATTGACATCTGTGCCCATCCCATCAACCATTGCCACTGTGATCTGCTCATCCCATCCACCTCCAACAATAGTCTCATGGCAAGCATCTCCTTGATGGCCATCATCTCCCCTCCCCTCCCCTCCCCACCAATGATAGCCATGGCATCATCCATCTCCCACCATTCGTTGTGTCCACATGATCATGGTAGTCATAGTCATTTTGCCTTTGTCATTCAATTTGAAGTTGATGTATTCCCATTGGTAGCCCCTACAATATAAACTCCTACCAGAATGCAAGCATTGGTACAGGTCCACATTCTGTAGTCCAAAGTACATCATCATTGCACCACGACCCACCTTCATCCTGCAAGGACAATTGCCTCCTCTGCCGATGCCCCCCTCCTGATTGATGCCAAC
>JALLPB010001008.1:0-10093 GCA_036939975.1 Cyclostephanos tholiformis | reverse complement strand
CGTCGTCTCCTCGTGTCGCGCAATATACGACGTGACAAACGGTACGTGAAAAAAAAAAAAAACGAAATAGGGGGAACACCTGCTAATCAATCGTGACGACAAGCGATCGCAATTGCGCACCTTCAAGCGAGCGATGAAGTACCTCGAGGATGGGGTGTCCATTATGGCATTCCCGGAGGGAGCACGAAGTCCGGACGGCAGGCTCATGGAATTCAAGGGGGGGATGTTCAGCCTCGCCATGAAGACGGGCGTGCCCATCGTGCCGTTGAGCCTGTCGAACACACACGCGGTGTATCCTGGCGTGGGATTCCTACCGGTACAGGATGGCAGGGACAGGCTGCGCGTGTACGTGCACGATCCCATATCCGTATCGGGGAAGGACGAGGCGGAAATCGCCGATGAGGTCCGGAGGGCGCTGTTGAGCGAGCTTCCCATGGATCAGCATCCACTGGCCGCGGGGGATGTGACCACAAGCGGATGATGAGGCGGTTTGGCATGATGGGTGTGATTTTTTTTTGTGTAAAGAATGCGTACATCGTGAGGTGCGAGGCGCGACGATTATGCCACACGAATTCAGGGAACATGTCCGCACAGTTATGTATTGAGGGGAATGGACGCATATTTGCTAGCCATTAGCGCGCACAGTCGATTCTATGCTGTTGAATAAATTCCAAATAATGTACGTTATAATATATTGTACATCAGCCCTGAAACAAAATGACAGGCCAGCTAACAAAATGTATCAGGAGTATTCATCGTCGACGACGCCGATGGCGGCGGCTTTGACGATGATAACGACTCGTCCAAAAAATCCAACACCTCCTTCACCATCGCCGACCTCGTCGGAAATAGATGTCCCCGATCGTGCACGATCAATCGTCCGTTCCCGCCCCTGACGCACAATTCCTCGGTCGATGAAATCGGAACGAGCGCGTCCGTCGATCCCGCGAAGTGCAGCTTGGGAACGTCGTACCCTCCCGCCGACGGTGTACTCATCGTCGACGACGAGGACGTTCCCCGATGATCACCGTTAGCGAGTTCCGACGCGACGATAAATGCCTCGTCGACGCAGGGCGCGCCCGCAGTCACGACGGCGCGCAACCTCGGACCGAGTACGCCGCTCAACGCCAGCGCCGTCGCTAGCGTACCGCCCTGGGAGAATCCCAATATCGCATCGTAGCATCCATCGCCCATCATCATCACCCCGCCGCCGCCGTCGCCGTCGTCCAACGATTCGACGTGACGGAGTACGCATTCGAACGCCTCGCGCACGAGCGTGTGCTCTTTGGCGTCCTCCGATCTCGACCACCACGATCGTGGAGCTAGGGGATCATCGATCGGATGGGCGTCGTCATCGTCGTCATCATCGACGGCGGCGGCGCGGGAGGAGGAATAGGAGGCGATGGGTGCGACGACGACGTCGTCGTCGACATCGTCGTCGTCACCCGCGATTGTCGTTCTCGTCGTCGTCGTCATTGGCAGCAGTATGGGCCCGTCGAGGAAATGCATGTCGTAATCCCGCTCGATCCTACGACGCGCGCCACCGATCTTGTTCGAGAATATCGCGGCCGATTGGTACCTGCCGTGGAGGCAGAGTATCCGCGGCCTGTTGCCGCCTTTGCCGCCGCCGCCGCAACCCCCGCCCATCATCATCCCACCGGCGACGTCATCGTTGACGTTTCGATCGACGCCGCCGCTGTGGCCGCGTGCACTATTTTCCATGTTATACGTCGTTCGGCGTGAGCGTCGCGATGGATGGCGAGGTGCCCCCGATGCGATTATCGAATATGCGGTCGGGGGTGCGCGGTGATATCCCTCGTATGATACGAAGAGGGCGATGGGATACAACGCCATCATCCCCCACGGCCTCTCGTTCTCTCTCAGGCACCGCCGAAACACAATGTTTTTTTTGTGACCACGCACCACTGACAGACCGACAAAGCGGTCGAGCGAGATCTGGCGGGAGGAGAGCCAATGACGCCTCGCATCGCATCGCAAGAGAAGCCCGCCGAGTCAGAATTATTCTGCCGCTACATACATACCATGCTACCATATTATTATGGTAGTTGGTTGCCCTATCACTTATTATTTTCTTTCGAAATTCGCCAGCCATGTCGTCCAACAAAGGAGCGGCGACATCGACCATGCTAGTTGTCATCATCCTCGCCGTCTTCCCACCGTCCACCCACGCATTCCACCCCCCCACCGTCCTCCATCGTCATTTTCGCGATCGTCCCGTCCCCTACGGTATCGTCCCGTTATTCGCGACTGAGGAATTCCAACGATCGTTGCTCGAATCTCAATTCGCCAACAGCGCCCCCGATATCGCGCCGAGGATCGACGTTGTCACCGCCGCCTCCGCCTCCTCCTCCTCCTCCTCCTCCTCCTCCTCTGTCGCCGTCTCTCCCCCCCCCAACGACGATGACGACGGAACCGCCCGAGCGATGACGTCGTCGATCCAGAACTCCCTCCTTCGCATCGCCGCATCGACCGATCGCGGACAGAACGCGAATGCCGTCCAGGGGGAACGGGCGCGTGCGCTAATCTCCGCCCTCGAGTCTAATGACGACGCAATCCCCGACGAGGACGACGATGACGACGACGACGACGACGTCATCCTACCGTCGTACCTGACGGGGACGTGGGATCTACTGTACTCGAATACACAATTGTTCCGCTCGTCGCCGTTCTTCCTCGCCGGTAGGTCGACGTGCAAGACCCCCGAACGGGCCAGGCAGTACGATTGGTTCTGCGACATGCATCGTAGGGCGCTATCGATATCCAACATCGGGAACGTCCGTCAGGTGATATCGAGGGATGGTAAGATGACGAACGAATTCGAGGTACGGGTCGGATCGGTGCCGTTCTTATCGGACGTGATGCCGAATTTCGGGGGATATTCCGGTGGTTTGCCATTCACGATCGACGGAGCCATCGTGAGCACCGCCGATGTCACGCCCATCGGGAGGTCGTCGTACTCCAATTCATCCTCCTCCGTCGATTGGGAGGTGTACATGGATACGGTCGAGATCAGGGGATCGAACGTTCCGATATTGCGCAACCTCCTCGATTCGAGGATCGTCGCGTTGAGATCGCGCGATCTGTCGAGGGTGCTGGAGGAGAACGTCGACGGATACGAAATTCCGAGGCCGGTGTTGAGGACGACGTACGTCGACGACTACATTAGGATAGTTAGGGACATGGACGACAACGTCTTCGTTTACGGGAGGGCATCGAAATGCGAGGACCCGACCGATTACTCGGGAGTGTTGCCGGACCTGGGCGTGGCGTCGTTATTGGAGGGTTTCAACGATGCCGTCGCGAAGATATATCTATAAATTGTGCGATGAAATATGGAACGAAATTTTATTCGTTCGAAATAATCGTCGACTAGATTAGGTGGGTCGTGATGCATCACTTTTATTTTGGATGGTCTACTATCACGCGATGCATTAGCTACCCGTATCGGGTTTGCGTCATTAATGATAATTAATCTGCGTTGGTCACGCTCTGCTACTTCTCTCTAGAGGGGTGGTCCTGTGCTAGAATACGTGGTCATAAAAGAAACGTTACATCAACAACCATGATCAGAGCATAATCAAGGGACGTCATACGGCTGCCCGGTACTTTACTCGTGCGGTAATATTTGATCACAGAAATCGTTTCATATACTTAAGCACTACGCGCATGACTCGATTACCATCAACGTCGACGCCAGCATCCTTCAAGTCGTTACTCGACTCGCACAGCTCGTTCCATTCGGCTGCCACGGACTCTTTCACAGATCCGTCGGTACCATTCGAGTCGTTGAAGATCAGGATGCAATTGCTCTCCAAATCGAGGGTTTCGCTCCTCGATCCGAAGTTGCTACTACCGATGACGGTGGCAAGCAACGACGATGGATTATCGATGAGCTCCGGATGGCGTCGGTCACGCCATCGGCGGGATGATGCCGCCACATGATCGTCATCCTTGTCGTCGTCGTTCGAGGTGATCCAAATCCCCTTTGCGTGGAACGTCCAACCCAGTCGTTCGTATAGGAGGATCTTCCCCCCGGATGACATTATGGATCGAGCCGTCTCCTTCGCCAATGTAAGGAAAGCCCTCGGTATCGTCGCCTTGATGTATTCCACGACCCCGAGTTTCCTCTTCCCGTGCGTATCTCCTCCCCTCGTCTTGGGCGCGAAACCATGACTCACTTCGCCCGCCGTCAGAATGTAGGTCGCGCCGATGTTATCCCTCCTCCCGAACATTTTCAAAATCGACATCAACTCTTGCGTTGGATTGAGATAGGCACTAGACAATCGCACGGATGCCGAAACATCGCATTCGAGCGCCGCTGAGAGTAAATTTCGTGTAACCTCCGCGTCGGAGGGGACGCCTATCGGTCCGCCTAGTAATTTCGTCGGAATTTGAATGGTCGGTATAGCCCACGCGACGACTCCTTTGTCGTTTATTTCCAGATCACAACAATGGTTCCTACCGTCGAATAAGCGCGTTAGCGATGTTGCCAACTTCCGCTTCTTCGCCCCCTCATCGCCATTACGCGTCGACATCATCGTGGACGGGCCCCCGCGCATCGACGTCAAACCGCCACGCGTGGTGCGTCCGCCGTCGTATCGTATCGCATACTCGCATAGGACGTCGCATAGGTCGGCGTAAAAATCCACAAGTCCGCCGGCGCCGTTGGTGAATAGCATGTATCGATCGAGTCGATTTTCGAAGTACTCCTCGCTTAGGTTCGCACCGGACAGCAATAACTCGTCGTCCATAATGTATGCCTTCATGTGGAACACGCCGGCGACCTCGTCGAGCGGAGAGGGCAGCATCCCTCGCAGCAGGTGCGAGTGTTCGTTGACCGGGAAGAGGAATACGCCACTCCCGCTACTACCGCTACCGCCGCCGCCACCTTCTGCATCGTCGTCGTTGTCGTACGACACACCACGAGCGAGATGAGGATGCAACATCATCATCCGAGATAGCACAGCCTCGGCGGAGTTCGACCTACGGACGTCGTCGCCTCCCATATCCCCCCCGTGGGATTGTCCATCCCTTCCGCTCGACGTCACCGAAACCATCCTGAGCGCCCGATTGGCATCGAGTAGGACCTGCACCTTCCTCGGACCGCCCTCGCCGGAGGAGGAAGGTGACGATGACGACGCATCTTGAAGGGCCATCAGCAATTCGTCCTCTCTGCATCCCCCCCTCGACGGCGCGCCGTCGTCGTCTTGGTCGTTATCGCATCGATTGCCGTTCCCCACGCCCACGTAGAGCGAAGCCAGGATCACTCTGTCCCGCGCTCCCCTGATTCCGTCGCAGAGGTAGGAATGGAAATCGGCGGGCGTCGCGACGACGACGGAGTCGGAGGGGGAGAACGAGGGGCGGCGATGACGACGACTACGATGATGATAAAGATGTTGATTATGGCAATGGCCGTCATTATCGCCATCGACGCCTACGCGAGGAGACGACGACGACCGTCCTTCGGCGAGACGTCCGAAATGATGGCGCTCGAGGGGGAAACACGGTAGCGGTTGCGGCGGAGGTCGTGGTTCGGTACGACCACCGCCACTGCCGCCAACACCGCCACCACGCGCGGCGCCTATGAGACGGGGGATCATCGCGTTATCCCATCTTCGCCCGATTGCGGCCATTATTTTATTTCGTCGATGCCCGACTTGCTGACTGCTCGAGGAGGTTTTTTGCTTACTATTGCGGGGGGGAGGCTTTGCCCAAAACGGCGGGGACGGAACCTACCCCCCCCCCAAAAAAGGAGGGGGTAGGGTAAGGACTGCAAGATAGAAGTGGTGTCTGTAGGAAATCAAAAAATAAATCCTAAACGATGAGGATCAAGGAGGCCACCTTTAATGAATACAGCACATAGTAAGTGAAAGTGGCATTCTTGCATATTTTATCCCAATTTCCCATCTTCCTCCTCAGTTGTCTCATCATGGTACACAGTTGCAGATGCACATAGTCTACAACTTCCACCCATTCATACTGGACTGCTAGCTGGCCACTAGCACTCCTATCCCAATGGTTGGTGCCATACCTTCCCAGTAATGGGAACCAACAGATTACTCCTATTCTCCACCTCTAGGGGTATAAGTGGACTCGGACCAGGGTCCTGGGTTAGTGGCTGGGGCATTGTAGTGTGTAGCGGTGTGTGACTGTGTGGCCTGAGCTGAGGCGATTTTTCCATTTTACATATGTACTATGGCGGAATACCCACGGAGTTAATGGAATCATGCACACCATCACAGGCAGATGGTACTGGGTAAATTGTAGTTGCAGTATACAACATCTGTTGAATCCACTTTACAAGCAATGGAGGGCATGGGTGTTGATCTTGGGATTCTTCAGGAAACAAGAAACCATGATGACAGACAGGATTTCCACTCATAATATTCACTTGAATTCCCCCAGTGCACACCAAGGTGGTATTGCCCTCTTTTGCTGACCTAGAAAATTTTACGGGATCAAGGACTGGAGGATTTGTGGACTGAACATGCTAACAATCATGTTGGTCATAGGGAGTCAGCAATTTTTCCATCTAGGGTGCTATATGCCACCAAACAACTTAGGCATATTGGTGACAATCAAGCAAGCTTTTAACAAATGCCCTTGTGAGCACACCCCCATCCTACATTAATCTCTGTTCCCCACAAGATGATAGAGATGAGAAAGTTGCCGAGGAGGTTGAGGATGTGATGGGCCTGACCAATCTGACCCAACATTTCTGTCAATGCTGCTGCCTCTTGTGACCGAGAATGGCTGCAGGAACATTTGGCAACTTCATTGGATAGTTTGAATGGATTGTTCTATTCATTTGGTCTGTTCACAAATGGCGCCAAAACAAAGACAATGGTGTGCATTGTGAACTCCTGGGCGGATAGTACAGCAAGGTGGGTTATACAGAGATGGAGTATGCCGACTACAATTTGTCTCCGACTGAGACATCTGCCAAAAGGAAGCATCGCCATGAAGAATTGTCACCAGCCTTGCAGCTGACTGAATCCTATCAAGTTGTCTGGAATTTCAGCAATGTCCTCCTCTCTATGTCTATGATACTCCAATGACACCTTATACAGTGCTATCAATCACTTGCCATGGGTGCATACTACTGCCCAGTACTGCACTGCATTGGTGAGTCAAACACAAAGTGGGCTCTGAGATGGATTTTCTTTACCGTCATCCTTAGGATCACTTAGTGATCCCAAGCAAAGGGACAGTTTCCTTCCCAAAATGCAAGAGATGTAGTTTGCAGACCAAGGTTAGAGCTCTTTACTGAAAGCCCCAATGCACTCTGCTCTGCCATGAGGGGTGAACAAAGAGGACACAACATTTAGTCACTGAAATTGCAAGGATTGCCCTCTCTAAAATGTGTGTGGTCTATGGGGAAGATCTGGATAGAGTGGAGGTATCAAAATATCTGGGGTGACTGTTGACACATGACAACAATGATTCACAGGCCATGTGATGCAACCTGATAAAGGCATGCATGAGCTGGGCATGGGTTTCTCATGTGTTGAGGGCAGAAAATGCTTTTCCTAAGGTTAGTGGTGTTTTTTACAAGGCAACTGTGCAGGCAGTGCTACTATTTGGGAGTGAAACATGGAGACTTTCTCCTTGGGGGTTAAAAATCCTACTAGAAGGGTTTCCCATTAGGGCTGCTCATCATAGTGGGAATGCAATCTGCTCAAAATCCTGGCAGGAAATGGGTGTACCCAACTTGGAAGGCTGTACATAAGGCTGTGTGCCTCAAGATGATCAACCATTCTATTGGAGTTCAATCAGAGTCCATTTTCAGGTTCATCATGGATTGGCCTCTATTTATGCTCTGCAAGGAAGAGGAAAGGAAGAGAGGATCAATGTGTCACACATTTTGGCGGGAGCAACTTGACGACATGGAGGCACCTCCAGGGGACAGAGAGGACAAAGGCAATCATGATCTTTCATTGGGATAATCTGTTTGGGTGAACTATCATTTGTATGGGTAGTTCATTCATCTTATTAGCTGCAGTCCTGCCTTGTGCCTTGATAGGCCGATCATGTAAAAGGCCCACCAGCACGGTGGAAGCTGAGTTTACACACACACCCATTCATACTAATGTTTCCATATCATAAATTCAATCAAGTCAGGTGAATTACTCTCAAATTTAAAGTTCTGCTACATCTTGCAGAACCACTCTATCATTCACTTACTTATACGATTCTTCTTGATTTTTAGTGAACCTTCACAGGCATTGACTTACCCCTATGTTTGCCATATCTCTCTCGCACACAAGGGATATCTAATTCACTGTCGCTCACCCCATGCAGGACTTTAAGAGAAACAATGATGACGTATAAAAAAATCAATGATGAAAAAGTGGATCACCATTTCACTTATTATGGATATAGAATTAAATCGAAAATTGCCACTTAGGGTTGATGGGACATTTGAATCCCTCTTCAATTTTGGTAACGAGTTCATCCTGCAATTCTCAAATGTTTACTTTTATCCATTGGGACATTTCCAGGAAGCGTAACGGAAGTCACAACGTATTCATCAGTTCACTTCCTCATGTCAACATCTCACTCATATTTGTAATCCTTCAACCGACAAACCCTTTCCAACCCCCAACAGACCGGTCTCATCGTCATAGCTTGCCGTTCGCGGCGAACTTCTCCTTTATCAACGATACGATCGCTTCCTCGTTGCTCTTGATCCAGCGCAGCCTCTGGCAGTAATTATCGATCCTGCAAGTGAGGGTGCTTAACTGATCCTCCCCCGCCAGCGCCCTACCCACGAAGTAAACGACGTTCGAGAGTATCCTCAATCGTATGAGGGTGCACATGCTCTCGATCTCAATCGGCGTCAGATCAGCGCATACCGCGAAGCCGTCCACGAAACGCTCGAAGTACGGATACGGATCGTCCTCGCTGCAGTACTTGCTGAGGCATATCGCCAATTCCATCGCGCGCCAATCGTACGACGAGAATTCGAAGTCGAGCAATCCCGTGACGCCATCGTCGTCCACTAGGATGTTATCGTAGTGCAAATCGCCGTGGATGAAACTCCATGGCAATTCGCCCTGATACGTCGCCACCTTCTCCATGACCTCGGTGAGGTCGTTCTCGACGTAATTGGCGGAATCCCTCCAAGGATCGAACTCGTTCGATTTCAATATCTCGTAGAACGTATCCTTGGTCACGGCCTTGTGTACCTCGTATATATCCCAGTATGGAAAGTTGGGACATATCGCCGGCAATTCCGCCCTGTCGATCCTGGCCATGGCGCTCGATAGTTCCCCCGCGCACAGCCCGATCTCCCTCACCTTCGTGAGCTTCGGCAACACTCCCGGTATCGACTTGAACAGGCACGCGCTCGCCCCCCCCCCGAGCTTCTCGAAGCGATTGCCGCGAATCGACGTCAGCGTTTCGGGTATTCCGAACGAAAGCTCCTGACGCGCCAGTTTCTCGAGTATCCCGTGCTCGAACGCGACCTTCGGATCGTCGTTGCTGTTGTTGTACACGCGCAACACCCCCAATAGCGACGAATCCACTACCCCCCCCCCCCCCGTCCCACCGCCTCCTTCCTTCATCGCCTCCCCTCCCCCCCCCCTCCTCCTGACGTAATAAACGACGTTGTTCACGCCCCCGGTCGTCGGCTCGAAGTGATATTCGTCGAGTTGGTCCGGGGGCACGAACTTGCCCAACGCCTCGTAGAGGATCCCTTCCCTATCGGTGGCGCTCGCTGGGGGGGGGAGTGTCGACGATGACGTCGTCCTCGCGTCGTCGTCGTCTACGACGAGCGCGCACTCGTCGTCGACGGGCACGGTCGACGATGGCAAATCGGCGATGGCTGCCTCGGAGGTCGACGGGGAGGACGACGTCGACTCGGCCGCAGTTGCCATCGACGACGACGACGACGACGACGACGAATACGACGACCGAGGGAGTACGACGCCGACGCCGGGGGGGAGGACGAAGCCGCTCGTTACTGGCGTCGAGGACGTGACGATCGTCGCGGCGAGGAGGGCGGCGGCCGCGGACGCGTGGGAGACCATCTTATCTTCTTGGGGGGGGGGGGGGATGCGGGAGGGGGGGG
>JALLPB010001007.1:0-11730 GCA_036939975.1 Cyclostephanos tholiformis | reverse complement strand
GCAATGGCAATGGCAATGGCAATGGCAATGGCAATGGCAATGGCAATGGCAATGGATATGGCAATGGCAATGGCAATGGCAATGGCAATGGCAATGGCAACGGCTACAGCTTGGCTATGGCTATTACTATGGCTATGGCTACAGCTATGGTTATGGCTATGGCCATGACTATGGCTATGGCTACATTTCCAGATATGGCTAAATCACTTGAAAGCAATTTTTTATGATTTAACCTACCTTCAATAGTAGATGAATAATCTCTTTTTTTACACAAAGTTTACATTACCTGTTCTCCACGAATGGCAATGCCACCCCCTCCCATCTTGACATGATCCCCACTATGACAGCACCATCCCTTGGTTAGCAATCCACCATCTACCATTCGCTGTCCAGTATCTGCCATTGCTCCCAACCCCATTTTAATTAGTTGGTTGTAGTGTTGCCCATTTGCCTCTCTCCGCCTATCAGTCTGCTTCTTTGCCCCTTGTCACACCCACACCATTGTCCTACTTTTGATTGTTGGTTGTCGTGTTGCCCATTTACTTCCTTCTGCCTCTCAGCCAGTGCCTCTGCCTCTCATTGTGCCCCTCTGTTTGTTGATTGTTGCATCTGCCTCTCATCACAACCCTTCATTTCTTGTTTTTTGTTGAGTCACATCGTCTCACTCCGGCATTCACCTTTCCTCCCGGAATTTTATGCCCCCCATTCCCCCCCCTCCCTGACAATCCCCTATCCAATCTCCTCCAAAATCTGCACAAGTCATGTATCTGTTTTGATGAAAGATAAATATAATAGAGGGGTTAGAAGAGGGGAGAGGGAGACGTAATAAAAAATTTAGTAATAACCTCTTTTTTTGACTCCCCCCTGTGCTATCCTCACCAGAGATGTTTGACATAATGATTAGGAATGTCCAAGCTGTCTTGGGGAGGGAAGTTGTTGGAACATCAACAAGGTTGCTGGGAGGGAAGATGATGACACAAAAATGTCAATTTTTTGTGTCGATTTTTTTGTGTTGAATTTGATGGGACAATGGGGGAAAGAAAGGGAAGAAGCCTGCACCAAATCTCCAATCAAAACTAAATGGATTGTTCCACTTGTCCATGGGGTGATTAGGCAAACATCTAACCTGTCAAGTAAGGAGATCATCCTAGTCCTCCAACCATACATTATTGATATCTTCGTAACTACTGCATTGATTCAAAAGGTGCAAACCCATATGAGGAACCAAGTATTTGGTGATCCAGACAAGAATGTGACCTATGCTTCTGATATTACCAATTTACTACTGTCTGCTGGACATGTTTTTGAAATATTATGGAAGACACCTCTTGAAGTAAAGAAGCGCCTGATTATAATCTCCTGCTTTGATGTGCCCAGATTGAAACCATAAATAAGCATAAATTTGATCTTGCCACTCAGATGGATGACAGGGCATTGCGGTAAATTGGCCTTGTGAATGATGATCAACAGTTTCTAGTCACCAAGGCACTGAAGGAGAAGATATGGTCACCACCCGCTCTAACCAGCACAGGAAAGAGGCAAGGACAAATGTGAATCCGCTATTGCACCATGCACACCCCCCAACACACCTAAAAGTGACAAGACTGTTCAGTCAGTCCTACATTGCATGATATTCCTTTGTCCCTAGGTGCCTCAGATACTAATTATGAGAGTGTTGAACTTGCACTGTATATCAAAGCAGTCAGAGTAAAAAGGTAATGGGAATTCTATGCACTCCTAGTAATGGAGGTCCAAGCCTGTCAGTGGAAAAGAAAATAATGGAAAAGGCATTGATTGAGGAAATCGAGTAGCTGGAACAGAAAAATGAAGCAGATACAAGCAAATCTTTCAAATGACCTAAATATTATATGAAGAAAGTTGTAACATTGAGTGCACTGGGTTGGGAGATATGCAGAGCCAGTGAGGCAACACAGGAATGTGAGGATAGCTGTGCTTGTATTCAGGTTGAGATTGACAAATTGAAGTCAGTGCTGTCAGAGAAGTGACAATATCAATGAGTTCTTATTTTAGAGTGGCTACTACATCTTTACATGGTGAGTGACAAAAGCACAAATGACACATTCCTGACATTCCTTGTCAGAATCAGGGAAGACAGCTTGGGATATGTCTGAGTGGTTCATATAATTGCAGTTCAGACACTTTGATTGAGTGGGTTAGGATGGTGCTTTGTCTGGTGATGATTGTTGAGGATCTGGTGCAAGATTGGGGTTGGTTGATACCATGGTTCTGGTGATAAGTTTGAGCCATGATATGTCTGAGCAAACAATGCACTAATCTAAGATTGGTGATTCTTTGGTATTTTGTGCTGCTAGGGAATGAAGATGTTTGATAGGGAGATTTTTTACTGCTGTAGAAAGAACAAAGAAGTTAATGTGCTACTCAGGAATGTGAAGTAATTTTTAAATGTCTGGGGTTTAGGCAAAATGTAGGAACTCATAGAGGTAATCTGGGCAAAGTTCTTGTCCTATTTCCCAAATATGCAACTGTAATAACAACCAAATTACCTAGATGGCCTTATGGTAAATTTTCCACTATGTTGATGTTTAGGGGTTTGAGAAATTTCCTTTGCCCAACCTCCTTAGTACTCATTCCTATGTACATACACTTTGTGGGGGATGGAAAGGCTTTCTGCCTTGCCTACCTTGCCCATCATGCCTTGCCTAAAAATCTAACTCAATGGAAGAAAAAAATAAACAATAAATACTCCCCCTACTTGCTGCCACCACCTTTTTTGCCCTCCCCCGCCGCTGCCAGTGCACTGTGATGTGGCAAGGGTGAAGCACTGTGGGTCACGTCATTTGGGGGGATGCAGCGATGCAGTGGGTGGTGCTGGTGGCCATGTGATGGACAATGAGGAGGATGCCAAAGTTGTCTCAACCTTGTGTTGCAACCTTCGTGATGGTGAATAATGATGCTGGGGGCCAAGGTGACAACAGGCAACTTTCCCATTTTCCCCATGCAATTGTATTCCCTAAGAAGAGGTGGCATCATCATTGAGAATCACAGCCCCCCCCTTGCATCACTGGGGTTGATGGGGGTTAGGGGGCATGTCACTGTGTTGTCAAGCCTCGTGAGTGAAGATGTGTGGGAAAGAGAGGAGCAGGTGGATGACAAAAATAATTGTGAGGGGGGAAGTCACGTCATCATCAATGTCAAGGGGAGAAGGGGAGGGGGGAGGTACATTGTAATTGTCACTTTTGATGTCTTCATCATTGGACATTGGGAGACATGGATGGCAACGCTGCTTTTGGGAGTGGAGGTATTTTTTCAGGAGCATGGCGCTCATGCGGCAGTGGGGCATGAGAGGGATGGGAGGCATGTTGCAATTTGTGTTGTCAATGTGGTGTTGGCAGGGCAGCATCGAAGGAGAGGTGCACATTTGACCCAACAATCAACATGAGGTGAAAGGTGGAGGGGGGAGGGGGGCATAGCAAGGGAGGAGGCACTGTGGTAGTTCTAAGGGGGGGTTCTTGTGCATTGAGTGGAAGGAGGATGGGGGATAATTGTTAAATGGTTTTTTGACTAACATTTCTTTTTGTAGATTATTATGTTCAGTTTAAACCATGGTTTTATAAAACACCATATCATTCAGCATAATATATTGTAAGAATAATAATCATTATGATACTAAGCAAACTAACTGTACTACAAGTGAATCTACTGATGTACCAACTTGTAAGCCAATCACATCCTTTGTGATGATGTGTTTTTTGGCAAAGAGGCATGCAACAGCCAGGCATAAAGTTTAACCATATGTAAACCACTCAACCCTAACTTTGTTCGAACAAAAGATTTTGCCTAAACCCCCTACATAAGTACATATCAGAAGGGAGAGAAGGTCGGTAGGGCCCATGACAAAATAGGTATATGGCCATTGAAAACATATTTCTGTGCTGCTCTTGGATGGCCATAAACAAGAAGGGGGGAGATTCAATGGATTAATACTAAGGTTATTATCAAATGGGCCATGCTGCTTTGGGATAGATTGTTCCTGTGAGCAATTTTTTTTGCTCTGGAATGATACAAAAAGTCAGTGCTGTCCAGGGTAACCAAGTTTTGCTAAAGAAAGGTATATGAGCAATTTTTCCTACATTTATCTGTAACAATTTTCAAGTACAGGAATGAACAAAAAAAGAATTGTAAACAATAAAAATAATTTTTCCCAGTGGTATATTAAGGAAAAAATCCTATTCTATATTTTCTTGTATTTTAATACTAAAGCCTTTGTATGTTGCTTTCTGTTAAATCCAAATTTAACCAGCAATGGACTCAAAACCGATGGCTTTGTGCCACAAACCCTACACAAAATACAACCAAAAACACAAAAGATACAGCAACCATGGTCTCTCCTGCCCGTCGCCTAGCAGCTTCAATTTTAAAGTGATAACCATCTTTGCAACATGGCAATCTAAATTTCTACGTGAAATAAGCTTCTGATTGTGCTTTTCTTGTGCCACTGCATCAAAATAATGTGCACTCACTCCAGCTTTCTGGCATTATATTTTTTGCCAATGCTGCCAGAGTCCTCATCTTGCTTCAGCCCAATTTGCCATTTTCACCATGTTTTGGGGAAGGTAGGTGTCATAGTTGTGCATTGGTAAGTATTGTACTACTATAGAATATGTGTTGATCCCCATTTTACTGCAAACTCTGTTTTTAAATGGGGACTCCCTAATTTAGAATTTCATAGCCTGCCTGCCCAATTTCACATGGGACCTACTGTTTTTAAACGGTGACCCCATTTTTTAATCATTTCAAAATGGGGACCAAAATGTGATTTCCCAGATTAGAACAAACTCTATTTTGAAATGGGCTAGTGACTGAATTGACCCCATTTTAAAACTGCATCTTGCAATAACCATTTAAAATGGTGATTGTAGTTTTGATTTGGGGATTTATTATACATGGTCATCCATTTCAAAATGGTGATCACCATTTTGATATGGATATCAATGAGTCACCATTTCAATATGGTCATCACCACATCAAAATGGGGTTTGATAATAAACGTCCATCCATTTCAAAATAGGGATCACCATTTTGATAAGAATATAATTAAATATGCAGTTTAAGCAGTCGAAAACAACAGAAAGCCTCGCAAATGGGAAGCTAGAAGAGCTAAGTAGATAAAATAGTTTTTTCTAGATTTCCTACGTAGACTTCGGCTTTTCATCTCAACACACAACCCACAAAGATGCACACTACCATGACATCACCATGATGAAGTGCAGAAATTTTGCCGAATCAAAATTGGCTGGTGCGATAGGAGTTTTGGGTATATCCTAGATTGTCTTGTAGATAGGAAGATGTATGTCTTGTTAAATGGGTACCTTATTGTAGGAATCATTAAGATCGGATGTTCTGGGGGGTACATAGCGATACTCTTTCTTGCAAATTGCTTAAACTATGTATTGTTTAAACTGCATATTCAATGGTATAAACAAGTCACCATTTCAATGTTTGGTATTTTTGGTGAGAGGGGGCTTCTGACACTCGACTGGAAAGCCCAGCCAGCACAAATGCCCCATTTTAAAATGGGGACTCCCCATTTAAAAACAGAGTTCGTGATAAAATGGGGATTAACACATGTAGTTCAAATTTAGTAAAAAAAAAAACAAAAAAAAACTGTTCAGTGTAGAGCAGTTGCACCGTCCAAAGTACTTTGAACGTGTGTGAAGCATAATTGTTTCTCAAATCAAAATTGTGAGAAACAATTATAATTTACAACCATCCAAAAAATACACCTGAAAATTGATTTAAACATGGATTTACATAGGAATCTTTGCCAACTGTCTGTTTTTTCTGTCCTACATATGTAGGAATAGGTACAAAATCAAAAAGGAGAATACATCCTTTCAAATAATTAATTTTGTTTAGATAGAAAAATTGTATGGGTGTGATCTTACCCATTACTTGATACCTTTGATACTTTGCTGCCAGGGGTTCACCACAAAATCTTGGGGGGGTTTATGAAATTTCATCCACTTCTGTCATGGATAGCATTTGTCAATTTGTGGAGGCTGTGGATAATCATTCAAAATTTGCATCTCTTATCCATCATTAGTTGTGGAGCAGGACCTAATTCTTGCTGGTTTCAAAGCAGCAAGTGCAGTTGGACTTGACATTTGTGCAGAAGCAATTGATGGAATTCTGATTTGGATGCAGAAGCCCACCCTAAAGGAGGCACAATGAGTTGGCATTGGTCAGAAAATTCCTTTGTGGATGTAAACACACATTTGGGTGGAACTGTCAAAAGGTCACTGATGTCAATGGGAAAATACTTGATATAGTGTTGCATATCATGGTGTTTCAGCTGCTGATTGTGTTGCCTTTGAGGCCAGTGATCTTTATGCCAGACTTGAAGATGGCATATTAAAACAAGGGTTTACTCTCTTTGGTGACAATGTGTTTTGAATTCATCTTATATGGTCACACCATATGCCAATGTATTGGGCAACTCCAACAAAAAAGCAATGAAAATTACAACTTTTTTTGTTTGCAGCTGCATATAAGAGTTGAGTGCATTTTTTGGTATGCTAGTTGTTTGATGGGGTGCATTGCAAATGGCTTAATCAATAAAATCTCCAGTACAAGGACAATTGTACTAGTGAACACATTAGCTCAGTTGCCTAAATTTTGTGTGGGTGACTTATTGTAGATCTATTGGCCGCCAACATAAATTATATGAACAAAAATTAGGATAATGGATATGTGGTAATGGATGGTGGCAGCATCAATCTACTGCTCTCATAGATGTTGGTCATCATTTCAATGAAAAGCCTGGAGTACCCGACATTATTGGTGAACTAGTAATGATGAAACAAAAATGCCAAGAGAAATGTTGCATGATGTAGTGTTTAATTTGCATGCATGGTGCCTTAATACTAGTATTAAATAATTGACTATAGGTGAATAGTCAGAAATTTCAATATGATATCATCATTGATTGCAATTACCCTGAATAATTACATATGATTACTAGGAAGAGGGAGAGCAGTTAGATTTTGAGGGGTCATTGTGCTCTCAATCAACAATGACTTCAATTCTAACAACATGTGTTCCTTCTCTTGGGAGTGTTCTTACAATTCTCACAATGACCATGTGGTCAGATGGAATATCAAAATGATGTAATGCTTTATCTTGTCATTATCAACAAGTGCAAAGGATTGGCTCTTTCCCCACCCATTGATTTTGAACAATGCCAATACAGTGACATTCTCTGCATCTGCTCTTGCTGCCACAGCAACACTGTTGTCAATAGCAGAGAGTAAAAATGCACAATCACTGATGTCACTACTAACTGGCTTATCCATCGACCACTTTTGGACTTTAAGGAGAGTCCACTGACTAGGGCAGGGGAGAGCATGGGACTAAGGCTCAGGCTCATTCTTGCATTTTCTCTCCCAGTGGCAAGTAATCTCTGCTTGATAATCCATAAGCACAACACAAGCTGCAAATTTTTCAATTTTGACCATGGCTCTTTTGATAAATATATGTTTGGTGTGCCATCATTGTGAATAAGGCCACAACACAATACCAATACCAACAGCACACACACTGAACAATCCTGCTGAATGCAGAAATCCTTAGCTGAAATTGTGGTGGCAGCATGGGGCTTCAGGCTCCTTTGTGGGGGCTACTGTAAGTGTGGGCCTTCAGGGCGCCATGGCAATAGAAGCAAAAGAAGTAGAAGCCCGCTGGGCAGCCAGCACCACATGGGCAGATGACACCTGTGGTGTAGGTGATGATGCCCCATCCCCATTGTCAAAATGCCTAAATGCTACCGTGTCACTCATGATAACATTTGGATGGGGGGGATAAGCAAAAATAGCACAAATTAAGGGAATATACAAAAACATCATACCCCCTGGAGGAGTACAAGGGTACAAAAAATCTAGAGTTGTATTTCAACTTAATATTTTTTGGTCAATATTTGTCAGAATTTCTTGGTATTTATCTAACTGATACGAGAAAAAACATCAGTCAGTATTTTCGAAATGAAAAAAGGGCACTACACCACTAACTAGTACACTTTAAATGTAGAGAAATGGTGAGCGGTATTCTACAGCCTCAACCATGTCAACATCTCATTATTTCACCACACCAACACCAGATTACCCAAGTCTGGGACAACTTTGCCAGTATATCAGTTTAAGGGTGCACCCATATGCCTATCCACAGCATACTAACATGCTCAAACACTTTCTAGATATCCATTATGGATGTGGAAAAGAAGTGAGTGGTATTCTACAGCCTCAACCATGTCAACACCTAAGTAGATGACCACATCTTCATCAGAATACACAAATCTCTAGGTCAACATGGCCAGAATAGAAGTGTAAGGGTGCACCCATATGCCTATCCACAGCATATGAATGTGTCCAAACTTTTTCTAGATATCAATATGGATTTGGAGAAGAAGTGAGTGTTGGCTGCTACCAGAAGGATATCATAAGCCTCAGGAGACAGAGCCAAATGTTGAGAGAGGTGAAATTCATGGTCATAGCTTGAATCAATGCTGTACCAGAATGATGATGCAGTAGAGAGGTATATCATATGTGCTGCCAGGTGGTCTAACAAAGAACTGTCACAACTCAAAGACATTGTCTTGAAAATCATCAAACCATTTGGAACAGGGCTTGAAAGGGTTCAATGATTTTCAACTCCCCATTGAATGGCATTGATTGTGCTGAGTGCCATTGTGATCTAATAATAATGAGCTATGGACTTTTTTTTACAAATTGGAATTTTCACTCGGTGGTGGCAGGAGGAAAAAAATTTGTATTTTTTCCCATCCCAAAAGCTCAAGATGTTCTCTGAGGTGGTGGCCCTTCTTTTGAGAAAAAAATTGTTCCCACAAAATTTTAATACAATCCTGCCAAATTTGCTAGTGAACAAAATGCTGACTGAAATATACTGACCGGCCAGACCAGTAACTAACCGATACTGGCCAGACTTCCAGTATGACCAGGGTGATAAGAACACTAAAAATAGTGATGCCTATGGCAGCCAGGCCCTTGGATTTAGCGCCTCAAACAATGGGAGGACTATTCCTTCTTAAAATACGTTTTTAGCCAGGGCAGAAGGAATGCTTCTTGCCGAATTTCTTTTGAATTCCTTTTGGTCAAAATATATCTCTTGACAAAATTAAAGATTTGATGTTGGTCTAACATAGAGTCACAAATTGGAATCAAATTTGTGGTACAAAACAACTTTAGATCAAAAGGAATGTTCAAAAGAAATTTGGCGGGAAACGTTCATGGGGTAAGTTATATGGCATGAGAATGAACTCATACATAACTATTTTAGTTTTAATTTTTTCATCCTTTTGTGCAATCTTGTGGTACTTGTGTGGTATGTACCTGGGGCACAAGGGGGATTTTTTTTCACTCTCAAAATTTACATGTCTGAAAACATCACGCTTGCACTTACACAGGGTCATGTATGAGCTCATACATTTTTTCACTTATTATGTACCTAAAAATTCTCCAAAACTAGTCCGAAGTATCTCTGTTTACAAATGACCCATTCCCACAATGTTGAAAACCACAGCCACTATCAAAAACTTATCACATCACACAATTCTATTCACTCAGGATCTCTATTGATACATCATTATCATCATGTCACAACACGCTCTTCATTCCAAACTAAATGTAAGTGGAATCAGCAAAATGCGCTGGACTTGCCCCTCTTATTGACAACCCCAATGCAGAAGCAGGTATAAGGCTTGCTGTGTGACAATTAGATATGATGTAACCAAAAACTCAATCCAAATGCAATAGTACTCAATCCTTGTTTGTATGAAATCATATATTTTGCACACTGTCTTTCTTCATAAAATGTATGAATTCACACTATCAACATTTACCTCAATTGTAAATTATGGGACTTCATAGATTTGTTCTTCATAAAAACTATATGAATTCAAACATTTTCTATTCATTCTTTGTGTGAATATACATTTTGCCACTAAGCAGGAAATCATATGAATTCATAGATTTTCTGTTCCTAAAAATTATGAATTCATATAATTTGTATTCAATAAAATATGAATTCATAGTTTTTCTATTCATAGCAAATATGAATCCATATAATTCCTATTCAAAAATGTGTGAATTCATACATTTTGTCAGTAACTTGTTCATAAATTATATGAATTCATTCAATTAATCTCTATAAACATTGATGGATCAAACTATTGTATAGAATGATGGATGCCACCGAGTCAATGCTGCTGAAGGGCCATTTGCCATGATGTTGCCTGTGACTCACCATGGACCCCCCCATTCACTTGGAGTACAATAACAGCTGCAATATTGGGGTGTGCATGCAATTGGCATGGCCAATGTTCCTCCCCTTTGATGGTGACTGGCAGTAATTGCTCTTGTGCCGCTAGATTTTGTGACACCCCATGGTGCAATGTGAGAATAAGGGGAGTGCAACTTGTATTAATATCCCTTGCCTGCAACACCCGGATGAATACAAATGGATCACAGGTGACTTATAATTGTGCTTTGCATGATAACTAGTTCTTTTTTTAGACGCGAATTTGCTTCTGCATTCATTAACTTGGTTTGTTGTCACAATGCCATGGTCCCTTCATTCAAAAAAAATAATATTTGTGGCTGGTATGTATACACTACATTCCAGTTCTTCATCACATACAAATGACAGCCACACTTGAATAATGTTGACATGTATTCTGATGGGTCCTGGATGGATGGGATGTCCTTGATCAGATGTTAAGCCTACCGGTGGAGGGAGAGGCAGTGGAAAAAAGTGGAATAAGCACCATCCAATCAACCCCCTGGTAACCGGTAATTACACGCATTACAATACACATGAATCCTCTAGCCAACGGCAATGTAATTTACCCCACGAAGAATGGCCCACCTCACTGATGGTGATTTGCAGTGGAGAGATGGTAGAATGCTGTTGAAAATTGCATTATTCATAATTATTTTTAATTGATGCATATAACCTACCTTGTGTGGGTGCTTATGATATTGTAAACCTATATCTTCAGCTAGGTTTTTCATTATGTCTCAAAACCATTGTCCAGTTTGGTGAGGTTGATCTCATCATGCCATGGACCCATTTTGTTTGCATTGCCAAACACGTAGAGAACAAGTTGCTGTTGCCCATATTGGGGACAGGTTTGACCAACAGTTGCAGAAGGCATTGATTGATAGTATCTAACACTGCCCTTTCCACAAATTCATTCCCCAAAGCACTGAAGTAAACTCCACTGGACAGGAAATCACTCCTATTCTCTCGTTCGTACATCCTTGTCCATAGATCAAGGAGGGTGTGCCCATCTTATACGCGACCCTCACAGTGCCCCGGGTGTAGGCCCCCAACAGTTTGAGCATCCTCTCCAATTTTTCCGTCACTCTGTCCCCATATGCTACCCTCTGAAACCATAGGCATCCATCGTGGCACACCAGCGGTGATATCAATATTATCCCCATGTTCTCTCCAAAGTTTGAGCAAGTCATGGCAATAATCTTCCTCATATTAGTTTTGTACTCTCCCAAAGGCACATGCTGCCTTCCGTTCAATGTTTGACGTCATTCCCGTGACATGTCTGCAGTACCCAGCCGTATGGATGCGTAGACACAAAAAGGGCAGTCACGCACACGACTGAATGGCCTGCACGCTGATGCAGCCCACATGCACAAAGAAGGCATAGAGGTGATCAGCTAG
>JALLPB010001006.1:0-11762 GCA_036939975.1 Cyclostephanos tholiformis | reverse complement strand
TGTGCTCTTCCGATCTGATCAAATTAATTTTGCCAGATCAATATTTGGTCGTTCAGAGGGCTATGACTATAGTGATAGCTACACCCATGGCAATGTCCATGGCTTCTTTCATTTTGACTAGTAACAAGGCTATGGCTATGATTGCTACGGCTACAGCTACTAGCCCAATGGATAGAACTAACCCGGCAGCAACAGCTACCCTGACAGCTACTGTGGCTGTGTTTATTGTACATATCAAGCATTGACAGAAATACTCATGCTTACTTTGATCCCTAAGTCAAAGATAACAATAGTAACTTGAAAAATAATAATGAATTATGCAGTATCTTCTGAAATGCAAAACATTGACATAAGCACGAAGTAAGTCTTCCCGTCTTTTGCCACGATACTTTGTATCTTTCCCTCACATATAGAGCCATGTGACATCATTTCTTTCAAGGCGCGCATTCCTTTGTCAGATCTGTCAGGTCTATCAGCGATGTCTTGAGCCGTAATTCCTAGCACATGATCGGCAACTTTACCACGACAAATGATGTCCATCTCTGCGGATATGTCCTTGACATGTAAAGCAAAATAAAAACCGGTGGTACCATCTTTCTTCTTTCTGCATAAAAGTTTGATCGAATCGATTGATGAAGGATTGCACTTAGGAATTGTGTGAGAGACCTCAAATTGAACCGTGAATGAAGCAGGGGGTGGTCTCTGAAGGCATTCAGCTATCTTGGAAAGTACGCTTGTTCTCTTTATCACGCTAGCAGGGAGAATCGCACTTTTGGGGTTGAATGGAAATCCTCTTCGCAAACAAGAATGATGCCCTTTCAATAATCGTTTCACTTCAAATGCATCAAATGGCAGCGGCGTCAAGGACGACTTGGCGTGGACTGATAAACCTTTACTCAAAATATAAAAAAACGGTCAGCTTACAGATGAAAATCGATGATGATCTGTTTATCATAAACTCACAGTTACATATCTCAGTGGGCAATTTGGAATTACTGATATTTCGAAGACGAATAAATGAACCAACGTGAACAATTTTTTCCTTGTCAATTAATGTCCAGAGTTCCTCTTCCCAAATAACCGCATTGATGACTCTACCACAGAGCGAAATTGGCGCCTCAATAGCATGCCCAGAGGTTAAAGACGTGCATGCCAGAATCTTTTCAATTTCTACCAAGACTTGCTCTGGAGGATCGTGAGGTTGTGCCATGCCTATCACAACTGCATCTAGCGGAAGTCTATAAACACGTTGTATTGAGATCATAGATAATTCAAAGTGCAAGAGAATGGAGTTAAAGTGTCGAAGTACCCATTATCGACTTACGGATCTGAACGTGACGGTCCGGTACCATCCCATAGCCTTATGAACCCTATCATTCGTAACAAGGCGGGGCAAGGCATGAGTTGCGAGCCAAAAGTTTGTAGAATCATAAGTCAAGAAAAAGTACTGAAATCTAGCTTACCCCTCGGAGTGTCTCGATGGCGGAGATGTTCTGGCATGGGAATAATTGCCGTTACTGCTGCAGTGAGATCACCTGATGTTGACGCGTCTAAGTTACTGTTGTGATCTCCAATTCCTCCAATGGAAAGATAACAATTAGGTGACATAGTTGGATGTTGCGAAAACCGTTGTTGGCCCCAACACCATAGATTGTTGATAAGCGGATAATGTATTATGAACTGCTGATCGCCGATTACAGACCAATCGTGAGGAGTAATTGAGATAGGCAGCGGATAGCCGGGGAGACGCGGTAGTCTTGGTCTAACGATGACAATTTTGCTAACATTCTTTTTTGTCGTCAGCTGAGGTTCGCCACTCCATTCTTGAAGTATTACCTTTTCACAAATAATAACATCCCCAGCTGATCGAACAATGGGCAATTTTGATTTATCTTTCGAGAAAAGCATGAGTGTGACAGAGGGCACGTGCATCTCAGTCGATTTTCCGCTATCACCAGGTATTCTAACGGAATTCGACAAAGGTAAAGTCTCGTCTACCAAAACGATCGACATCTTCCATTCTCGCGTGCTTGTAAGAGATGGGGGTGTAAATCCAAGCACAACGGCCCAAATAGTCACTATATGTTTCGTTCCGCGACTGAGCAACATAGGACGCAACTTGTTCAATGATACAACCGAATCAGGGCGAAAGCCAGGATCTGATCTTAATTCTCTAGAGTCTGCAGTAATGCTCGTATTTGAATTGGTTTGAATGCTTGACGCGGTGCATTTTCTCAGTTCAGGCATAGCTGCATTCGGCGCCACATCAGCGACTTCTTCATCGTCGAGGTTGAATGTCATCGGCCCTGGTATGCTCACATGTGATTGAATGCGTGAATAAAGATTCGCCAGAACGCTTTCCTCGGTAAAGTATCCATTGCCATGTTTTTGAATGGAGTTAGCTGTGATTACCGCATCTTCGAAAAAAATGTCCTCATTATCAACAATGCCGGCCATTAAGCGATTTACAGGCGCTTCGACGAGACGAACTTCTAGTTCACGACTTCCAAAGGAGAGGTTTTCAGGAGATGGATGATAACTGATAGCACTCTTGTCACCAATGCAAATACAGTAGGGCGAAGATGTTCCAGCAGCCTCATCACCGAATCGATTAGATACATATTGCTGCAAACGAGGATGTCGGCCGTTGGGTGCAATTGAAAGCGGGACAATGCATATGGCCGGCACATTCGACAGAGATATCAAAAATGGAACGACTTTACTTTTCTCGGGAGATTGTTCCGAAAGGTGGCGTACTGCGGTTGACATCGCCTCCGCATACCTGTTGTAGAAGAAGACGCGAATACTTCGTACGGCATGACGTCGTTTTCTGGCCGCCGCCGAATCCAAAGATATAATCTCATTCATATCGTCGTTGTCAAGGATTTGGCATATGTCGATGCTGAATACTTTCTTATATATAATATTCAGGGGCCCGTCATCCTCGCAGAATTCAAAGGGCTTCATGACACGACTGGGGTGGGGAGTCACGGTGTACGACGACACGGCATTATTATCTCCATCATCAGCCTCATCGAGATGAGACATCAACTCGTCCATACGCCTTGTGGCGCGGATGTCCCATATTCGATGGACACGACACAGCGATAGGTTTAAGGTCCGACAAAATAGGTCCAATTCGTTCAATTTGGAACAGTGCATCGTTGCATCATCGACATGTGTGATTGTTTTAGGTCGTCCATCCCACATCAGACCCCGCCTCATTCGTACTAGGTTTTGCTTCGTCCGATATTTCTTCGCCAACGATGACCGCCGGTCGCGATTTTTTGATGTTGTCGCCGACACTTTATCCTCCTCGTCATGTTGTGAACCTTCAATACCCGATTCGAATCCTAATTTTCTCTTGATCCCACTGAATATGCCCTTTGCGCCTGGGTGAACAGGGGCCATCGTCACGTCCGGCATCTCGTCGAGCTGCGTCATAAGCGGGGATGGTTCCTCCTCTTCTTCCTCCCCGTCCTCCTTCAACTTTTCCTCCCCCACGCCATTTCGAAATTTGGAGACATTGCCGTCGCGATTGTATGCCGCGGTTACAGTCTGGGGTTGCGTTTGGAGTCCACCGTCATCATCGTCGCCATCGTCGCCGTCCGCAGACTCGACGCGATCGACGGAAGCGAAGGCGTCAGTCGACGACGCGGCGCCGACACGTCCGCCCCCGTCCGAGCCATGGGGCGGTCCCACGCCACCCCCCAAAAGCGCCTCGCTCGTGAGTGAGTCGTGGTCATCATCAACATCATCATCATCGTCGAATACCTTTTCGGATCCATTACCCACCCCATCGCCATCGTCGTCGTCATCCTCTTCCTCATCCCCTCCCCCCCCGCATTTCGGGGGACGATCGATCAGCCTCCTCGATAAATACATGCGCAATACTTCCTTCCTCATTTTCTTCCAACCTTTCATCGTCGTATAATACGACGAATCCTCCATCGGCCATCGTATTACATCGCGACCAGCATCTCCCCACCCCGCATTTCCCCCAACGAAGAAGAATTCGTCAAGGGGCGACGTCGTCGTCGATGACATTCGTCCCGACGCGCCCTCGACGACCGCGACGTCCACCCCCCCCCCATCCTCCATCGTCGACTCGCGCGGCGCGCGCTCGATTGCGCCGCCTTCATCGCAGCCATCATCGCCATTCAACCCCCCTTCCCCCCCTCGCGCAATCGGTCGCGTTCCATCGTCGTCGTCGTAGCCGAACGCGCTGAAGACGTCGTCGTCGTCGTCGTCGTCCTCGTCGTCGTCGTCGTCGTCATTGCCGTAGTCGTCGTAGTTCAATTTCGCGCGTAGTCGTCGACTGCGACGGGTGGGAGGGGCGGATGCGGCATCGGCCGGAATGCGAGCGGGGGGGTAACGGAAAAGTTTCCGTAGCGAGTGGACTAGTATGCCCGCCATGGTGGTATGATTTTTTTGTGTAGTAAAAAATATTATGTAACGCAATGCCAATCTTTTTTATTTGTCCCGGGGTTGTCCCCCCCCTCTTGGGGTTAAAAAACTGAAAGAAAGACAACACTCAAAGACGTGGCGCGGCCAAAAGTACTACCCAGGGTGGTATTTTTGACCTCCTACTGTACGTAACTTTTGACTATGAAGATTCTACATAAGGCTTCTTTTAATCATAATATCGATCTAATGCTCACGTTGAGCCGCATTCAACAGTGGGTAACTGCCAAAATTTGTTTAAAATTTAGACCCCCAAAATTTAGGATTTTTTTAGACCGAATTTAGATCACCCTCCATCCATTATTACGGACGGAGGATTCAATACTCTTTCCAACCTGATTTAGAAAAAAAACGACATCACCACCATGGTTGCCGCCGCAGGAAATGGCCCCTTGGCACCGCATATTGATGTCAAAAATCCACTAAGTCGTGTCGAATGGATCGGATATGATGCCCTGAGCAAGCAAATATTATTTTCGCCGCTGATTAGCCGGTCTAAATCCCTGAAATGCTTTGTCAATGTGGCGATGATGGCAGTGAATCTTGTTTTGCCACCAGAGCATTTTAAGGGATTTAGACCATTTAATCGCCAGCAAAAAGCATATTCGCTTGATCGGGGCATCGTCCCCCATCTGTCGAACGTGTCGTTATGGAATTTTTAGCATTTTCTGTGGCGCTAGGGGGCATTTCTGGTGGCAGCGGAAAAGGGGGTTTGGGGTTGTTGGTCATTGGCCATTGGCGTCGGTGCTCACATCCTACATACAAGTAGGAATTGTATTAAGTTACATACCCAACGTATTTTTTGGGGTCTACAATATTTAGACTGGTCTAAATTCTATTCAGGATGTCCGGAGCTATTTTGTATTTAGACCAGAGTTAGACCAGAGTTAGACCAGGTTTAGACCGGTCAAACTCTGGTCTAAACCATTTAGATCTATTTTGGCAGTCACCCAGTATCAGTATTGCCATAGCCATTTTAACTTTTCTAATACTCATATTGTAATTCCAACATCATGGTTGAAAGTAATACCTTGAGTTTTACATTTGAGGTCATTCCAACATAGCTTTTTGGTACATAAATTGTGGCACGAGGTGTTTTTCCAGTTTTTTTCTCAAGTTCGATATTTGACGATAAAATTCTTTAAGCTGTAAATGGAAACAACTCAAGATGTTACCCTTTATACATAGGAATAGTACAAATGACAAATAAAAAATAATACTTTGAGTGCCCCATCGGAGCAATAGTAAGCAAAATATACTTGCATGACATGACCATTTATGATATCACACTATCATACCCTTTTCTTTTTTTTTGCAGTAGATACACCATGTGGGTTACTTTCGTAATATCACACCACAACAATCAGAGCTTTGAATTACCACCACTTTGTTAGAAAACTTTTTTTAATGTAATAATCATCACATACTTGTCAGATAGTTTTTCACTGTGTTGAATGTTTACCTTTCAAAAGCTACTCACCGTCTGTTGATAAGCCCAATTTTGGCCAAGGCCACACATCAGCAGCGAGCTTTTGAAACCTCACACATTAATTCTTCTCCCCTCTTAGATACCACACTTCTGGTTCATTCTTCACACTTATTCATTGAATCTCCTCCCATTGCCTGTCCCAACAACATTCCCTCCCCAGCACAAATGATGTTGACTTTGTTGATGGCATGACTAATACTAACATAGTTGCATCAAGCACGGTGGTGGACAACGTCCACAAAATTGCTTTCCCCCCCACCCCCCAACCCCTGCTTACTCGATGAACCGTGGTGCTGGTTTGAGACCTTATCTTCTTGGTGGTAGGCACGATGCCTAATGATGACAATCACAATGATGATTATCATTGAGATGTTGACAATGAATGTCACAGGGGGGCATCACGGGTCACAGGGGACTGTGGATGGGGGATGGTTATGATGATGGTGGGGTACTACAGCAAGAAAGGAGAATGATGACATTGTCAAAATGATTGTGGTGGATAGGGGGAGCAAAGAATCTTACCATCCGGCCACTTTTTTTGCAACTGCCTCTCACCCATTTCAGTAAATACAAGCATCCATGGAATGTTCAGGTTGGGCGGGGGGATAGTAGCGGAGGTGGAGGTGGGCTTAACAGCTCAACCTCTGGATGGACCTATCCATCCAATTTTTTAGGGCTTTGCAAAGGTGTAATAATTTCTCCAATTTTGGTCCACTCACCTAGCCCAAGATACCAAAATTTAGCTGAGCTCTTCAGCTTCAATCGTTGCTTCTTACATTTGCACACCACCGCTTGTTGCACTGATGACCTGAGTAGGAGGTCCATTTCGAGTTACAAAAATCACAATTTTAGCTAGGTAAAAAGTGTCGTAATTGCTAGCTAAAAGTTGTGTTTTTTGTTGTGTTTGTTGTGTTGCCGCCATCGATGACCATGGCGGCTGCCGGGGCAATATGGCGTGAGCACTCGCTTGGTGGGGGTGTTAAGGGGCTTCACTTGAAGCCACCGAAATGCTCCATCGAGAGATGTGACTCGCGTCATATCTGCCCGGCAGCTTGGCCATCGCATTTGTCATCGATTGCGTTACATTTTTTTACATCGTAGATAATAACGTAGTTAAATATTAATTTATCACTCTACCATTTTATAAATTCCATTGAATTGCTTCGACTTAACCCTCCCCCAACCCCTCGTCCGCGTCGTGTTTGTGATGGATCTGGTGTAAGTATTAAATCCGTGCCGCTGGAGAGGGCGGAAGCTCACCATGGTGAGGATGGTTGTGTTGTCAGTTGTGTTGACGTTTTGATATCAATTCCTATGTAGATATTCTATGCGGCAGGAGTTTCATCATTCCTGCCAGAAGGCAAATAGCGGTTAATGTTAAGCTGTTAAGCGTCGTTTTGCGATGACACGAAGGAGAGGAAAGAAAATGATGAAGAAAATGACATCATTGTCCTAGGCATCAATCCCCCAACAATTCAAATGATGACCGCAATAGCAATAACAACAATGACCACGACGGGGGAGGGGGGAATGAGCATCGTAAACTAATGATATCAAAACATGTTGAACACATTTGCTAAGCGCCCCCCTAACAAAGTTTTTACCAGCACACCACTTGTAGGCGTGATTTATTGAAAGTCGATAGACTATTCATGTGATTTTTTGAATGTTGTGTAACCAACAGTGTGATGTTTTGAAAGTGCTTCAAAACTGGTGTGATATTTTCTAAGTCCAAACAGACAGGTGAGTTTGCATAGGCAACATTTAGAGATATATGTAGTATTGCACAACAAGCTTGAAATCATAAGGGAGATGCTTCATTCGATCTTGACCCCAATGAAAAGAAAGGCCGGATATTGGTGTGTACCATGAGATAAAGCAGTCAAAAATGACAGAAAAGTCTTGTAGAGGGGAAGGAAATAAAATAATTAAGCTTTTTGTGATATTATCATGAATGGTCTGTCCTCAGGTGAGGTATGTTTTGCTTTCCCCTAATTTCCCTCTATTACACAAAACAAGAGTAGCCCTCTCAAATGTTGTATTCAGGGGGGGGGGGGGGGAACCCATCAAAACACATCCATCAATCATTTTTGTGTTGTTGGCTCTCGACTAATATATACTGCACCTGCTATCGTCGATAACAATAATTGAACGGTAGGACACGCGATCATGATGACGCCCAAGATGATGCTATTGGCATTATCATCACCATCGCTGAGGCATACTACCATTCGACCCTACTTCTCGACCGCGACGGCATTCGTCCTCCCGTCCCCCGGCGTCCATCGCGACGATTCCTGTCGTCGATCGTCGTCGTCGTCGTCTTCTTCTTCTTCATCATCATTCGGTGGGTCGATAATGCGGCGATCGCCGTCCCCCGAGCGACGAATATTATATCGGCGGCGAGCATCGCACGCGGCGTCATCTGTGATTCGCCACGCGACGGTCGACGATGACGACGACGACGACGACGACGACGACGTCTCCGTGACCGAAGACGTGACCGAAGACGTGACCGACGACGACTGGGAGGGGGGGGAAATGATCAATCCCTACTCGGATCGCGCCAGGGACGATCTGATGAAATTCTACGAATACCATTCCATCGTCGCATGCGACGGTGCCGCGCGCGTCGACGAGGTCGATGCCGCCCACGTCAAGCTGCTGCGTTTGACCGAACAGGTCCTATCGTGGAATGCGAGGCTGAACCTGATATCGAGGAGGGGTTGCACCGCGAGCGTTATATATCACAAGCACGTACTCCCGAGCGTGGCATTATTGCCGCTGATACTGGACGGGATGAAGGTGAAGGAGGACGTCGATGGCACGGGTGGGAGGACGTCGTCGTTCGAGGTGATCGACGTGGGCACGGGGGGAGGTTTCCCCGGATTGCCGTTGGCGTTGCTATTGCCGCACGTGAAATTCACGTTGGTCGATTCAGTGAAGAAGAAGCTACAGGCCGTATCGGAAATGGCCGCCGATCTAGACGTAACGAATATCAGGGTGCATTGCGGCAGGGTCGAGGAGATGGACATGAACGCGCATCGCGGCAAGTACGACGTCGTGTTGGGACGTAGCGTCACGGCGTTGCCGAGGTTCTGCTCGTGGATTACGAACCTCGTCGGGAGGGAGGGGGGGAGGCTGATATACATAATCGGTGGAGAGCTCGATGACGTCGTTAAGACGAGGATAGCACGGGACGTTCCCATCGATGAACTCCTACTCCGACGACCGCATACGTCGGACAAGCGCGCGTTGATATTCGGCTCGAGGGACGTTTACGAAATCGCTAGGCAGCACGGCGGCGGCGGCGGCGGCGGGGGGGGAGGGGAGGAGGGTACCTCGACGGGTAACGGAGTGGGAAATGGAAGGAGAGGCGCCGTCGTGCGACGACGCGGGGGCAATAGTAGTACTAGTACTCCCCGTCCTTCTCCCACCGGCGGTGGCGGGGGGGGAAGGAATTCGCGGGGGGGGAGGACGAGGAACAACAGCGTCGTTGGCAGTGGCGGGAATGATAAACCGGCGAGGGGGGCATGGACCAAAAGGCAGAACGATGTCAGGAAGCAGCGCGGATATGACGACTTTCAAAGATACGAGTCTTAGTTTTCGTCCGACGGAACGAGAGCACAAATTTGAAAAAACGGCTGTTTGATCGGCAATTTTATTGATTTGTTCCTCTGTTGGGTGTTCTTGTGTATTTTTTTTCGCGCTTCTACTATTACCCAAGCTCATAGACGCAAATAGACGCAATATAATCCTACTTGGAAAGTAATAGCGTTATGCACAAAGTACCGAATACAGATGTGAAACTTGTCGCGGCAGAGAGCGAACGGGAGAATCCCCCCCATGTCTTCCCGTCGTTTTCATGTATCATATATTATTCAACCAACCAGCCTCACGAACGAAACTCCCGGAGGATACTGAAGCCAATTCTCCCTCGACCACGTGATGCCAGCTCTTTCCCCCTCGACGCAATGAAGCTGAAAGGTGTGCCTCGCTCCCGTCGAGTAATTCGGCAGGCTTAGATGATCGAGCGTCCCGGCGAAGACCAGCAAGTCCCCCGCCTCGCACGTCAAGGGCACGAAGCCGGCGTCGTGCAGGCCTGTGCATTCCGGCATCGGGAGGGAATTTTCGGGAAGGCCGCCCTCCCACGTCACGCCTCCGTACTCGTCGTCGTCGATCAGGTTGCGGAATACGATCTGAGGTTCCGATAGATCCCCCCCGCCCGCGTCATCGTCGTTATCATCCCCGACGTACGATGGCGAGTTACCAAAGTGCCTCGGATTCCTCACGAAACGCCTGCGCAATCCCTCCGTGTGACTGCCCGGTCGGACCCAAAGACATCCATTCTCGATGGTGGCATCATCCAACGCGAGCCACAATCCCACGCACGTCTGTCTCGGTTCCGTGTACAAGAACGTCGAATCCTGATGACTCGTTACCTCCCCCCCCCGTCCACCGGCTTTCGTCGCCTGCTTGAATATGTACATGGATTGGGGCAAGATCGGATCGACATATCCCAATTCGATCAGTAGGGAAACGACCTTGCTAGATGTGGAGTATTCCTGGAATGGACCGCGTCGGAGATGCAATCCGTGACCCGCCTTGTTCAACGCCCTAAGTTTGCCGCCTGGAATTACGTACTCGTCCCTGAGATATCCCGTATTCGGATCCACGGCATCGACCTCCGCGAAATAATGCACCGCCGATGCGCTATCGAGGAAGTAATCGGATCGACCCTGGGCGTTTACCTGACCGGAATCGGTGCGGAAGACGGTCACGCCCACCCCCCGCCCCCCTCCATCACCGCCCGTCCCCCCGCCCATTCCATCGTCATCCACCTCACCATCCCCCTCCATCGATGACGACGACAGGAGCGACGGCCGCCACTCGTCCTCGACCATTCGTTCCATCTCGATTCTCATCGACATGACCTCGGATGTCGATGCGAATTTCGGAATGCGAACGTAACCGAATTCGTCGAATGCGCGACAGCGGTCGGTCGGTCGCCACGATCGAGGGTGGGGGGAAAGATGGGGTATGTCCCCCCTGACCCACGAGCGGTATGTACGACCCCCTCCGTCGTCGTCGTCGTCGTTGTCGTTGTCGTTTTCTCGGTCCCGGGATGGGGGGAACGAGTCCGTCGATTCGTCCATGATATTTCGATGGCCACAGCACGCCCCAGAGCACCCCGATTCCCTCCTCCGGCAAGATGATGGTATCGTGTATTATCTATAAAAGTAAAAAAACAAAACGAAGGGGCGGGGGCGCGCTTTTTTCCGGAAATAATCCTCGCCATACGTCGCGCCAAAACCTGTATTGATTCCCTTCGGAAAAATGGGCTCCCCTACTCTCCAATATTTGCCCACCCCGAGCATTTTCGTCCGATATTTTTTTTACTGCTTTTACTATATTCGCTAAAAAAGGTGGTTGCAGAAAATCACCGTGTGGTGTGATTTTACCGAGCGGTGGGCCACCATCCAATATCGGGGTAGTAGGGACGAATGAATTCGTGCCATCGCCGCGCATTGCGATCGTACGGGATCGTTCGTACTACCCCCCCCCATGCCACGATCGGCGATGGGGGGGGGGGGGCGGTTCGGCGGATGATGACGATCGCCTCCGTCCCGGCCAAGTCGACGCCGATGCCGTCGCGATTATGCCATCCTCGAACGGCGGTCGAAAATATCGGCCACGACCGTCATCGATGGCTCATCGCCATCGCGTCGTCGAATGGCACGACGACGACGACGACGACGACGACGACGACGACGACGTGCCGTTATCGTCATCATCGGACCGATCCCCC
>JALLPB010001005.1:0-11732 GCA_036939975.1 Cyclostephanos tholiformis | reverse complement strand
ATCTACGATCAAATATTTACGGTACACACACACACACACACACACACACACACACGCCACTTTAATCTTTTATATATATGAAAGCATGGCAACAACAACAAATAATAATTCCAAGTTGGAGCGTAATTTTAGCGATTAGCGATCTACTGGCGATTTTTGTAACCGGTTCCTCGTAGATGACAGATACCTATTCAAAATAGAAACGATTAAAATGAGACTCAGTGTATTCGCTGAACTCTACGATAGGGTACAATATGTACGAGCATACTACTACTTCTTAAAATATCGTAAAATAATTGGTCCCGTGTTTCCATGGTGTTACGATACATACATACACCCTCTTTCTTTGCACGATAACAACGAACCTTCCCAGCTAGCCCGCCTCCGGCGAAATATATATATATAACATTTCGGGTGTGGATCAATCATGTCCAATTCCGATGATCATGGCGAGGAGGAATCCCGGTTCTCGGGCGGTAGCATCGACGGGGGAGATGATCGCGTCGACGACTCCGCCAATGACGGACGCGATGGGGGGGAGGAGATGGGGGACGGCGGAATCGAGGAGGAGGATCCCGATGATGACGACGACGATGAGAACGAAGACGACGACGACGATGACGGCAATGACGATGAGAATTCCTCCCCATCGGAAGGCGATGGCGATCCCGAGGACGAGGTGAGCACACGGCCCCCAATTATATATATTTTTGGAATGTAGAATATTTCTCTATTTATTTGGCAAAAGGGGAAAAAAACAACGTACTAAAAACATCCCGGGGATATACGTATATCCCTCCCCCCCCCCCCTCTTCCCCCCCCCCCTCTCCTCCTTATCCACGTCATCATCCGGACCCGACGATCAGCGGGCGAAGGACGACGATGGTCTCTGCGAATACGAGCGATTGCGCCTCGAGCGCATCGCTCGGAACAATGCCCGCCTCGCCATGCTCGGGTTCGACGACTCCTCCGGTATGAAGAAGGTCAAGAGGAGGAGCGCGCCCGCCAGACCCCGTCGATCGATCGGACTCGACGGACCCAGGAGGCAAAATCCGGACAGGGAGAGGAGGGC
Source organism: Cyclostephanos tholiformis (assembly GCA_036939975.1). NCBI lineage: Eukaryota > Bacillariophyta > Thalassiosirophyceae > Thalassiosirales > Thalassiosiraceae > Cyclostephanos > Cyclostephanos tholiformis. The sequence continues at coordinate 10,660 of JALLPB010001005.1, read as the reverse complement.
GACCACGTTCAACGAATCGGAATTGCTCATAGAGATCGGATTGAAGAGGAAGGGACGAGGGGGGGCCTCGTCGTCCGCTGCGTCGTCGTCGTCGTCTCCCCCCTCCGCCGCCGCCGTGGGCGGGACCGCGACCGCCGGGAGGAAACGACGGTGCGGAAAATGCGACGGATGCGCGAGGGACGTCAATTGCCTGACGTGCGTGGCGTGCGTGACCGGGAAGACGAGGTGTATCTTTCGAAAGTGCCAGTGGTACGGCAAGGCCGTCGATCGCGCGGACGACGACGGCGATGCCGCCCACGACGATGGAGGAGAAGAGGATGTCGAGGAGGAGGAGGAGGAGGAGGATCGTCACGATACCGAGTGCTACGTCTGCAACGACGGAGGCGACCTGATTTGCTGCGATGGATGCGAGAGGGCATATCACTCGAATTGTCACAAGCCGAAGATATGGGATTTGCCCGATGGCGTGTGGTACTGCATGATCTGCACGTCAGCGAGGAGGGCACTCGAACGAGAAGATGCTAAGGTGAAACAGCCGAGGTATTCTGGGCCGCTGATTGCGAATTTAGGACATTGCGAAGTTAACTGCACCGTCCTGTTTCCAAAGTTTGAATGCATCGTGTGCGAAGTGACGGAGGGTGAGGCTTACATTCGCATCAGCTTTCCTTTAAAATTCGATCGCTACTTTCTTCGCTCACACATCCACTCGACTCCTCGACTCAATGCAATTTAGTTTCTGGCGCGTTTAGGCCTCCCGATTGGGTAACGTGCAGAGAATGTGACGATTCCTATCATACGAAGTGCCTTGATCCTCCACTGGAAAATAATACCTGGAGAAAGTGGAGATGTATTACGTGCAATGGCGAAAACAAGAAGGCCAACATGAAGAACAAGCCGAAAGTCAAAAAGGAGAAGGTTAAGAAGGAGTCGAAGCCGTTGTTTGAGGGTGAACACATGGATGATTGTTTCATGTGCTTTAACGGCGGTGGTGAGTCATCTCAAGTCGCTCCCGTAAGCATTTTTTTCTTCCCTATATGTTTACGATTGCTGTTATGCCCTCCTCTCGCTCCAGACCTGATTTGCTGTGACTACTGCGAGAAGGCTTACCATCTGGAATGTCACATACCACCTCTCACCGAAGTCCCGAATGGTCTTTGGAAATGTCAAGAGTGCGCCGCCGTTGAGTACACCCGAATGATGAAGTGCGGAGAGTGCCGTGCGTGCTTGAGAGAGGACTGCGGGAAGTGCTCCAATTGTCTTGACAAGCCCAAGTTTGGTGGGCCGAACAAGTTGAAGCAGGTTTGCTTGAAGAAGAAATGTCCCTATTTGCGTTTCGCGCCTCCGGCAAAGGTGGCTACTAAAAAAGCGAGTTCAGTACAATCGAAGAAGGAACTGAAACTGCAGTTTTCGAAGAGTTTACTGTCAACCAATAAGAAGAGGAAGAGACAACACACAGAAGGTGCAGGTGACACCGCGACGATATCAACAAAAACAGAGGGTGTTTTTATGGAGAGAAATACACCTCAAGATGACCCGAAATCCCAATCTGCTGATGTTGTATCAAATTGCATATTACTTGATGCCGTCATCACATCGACGAAAGCAAGTGGCTCGTCTTTTGATAGTAGCACACCACCAAATAATCTGGTATTGCAATCTGCTGAAGGCATATCAAATGGCACAAATTGTGTACAAAAATTAAATGATTTTGGGGGGGGGTCTGTGACGATTAACTCGCTACTCGCACAAAACAATGTTTCTGAGAGAAAACAAGAGAGGCCTCCAAAGCGCCGGAAGGTCGAAACTTTATCTACTGTCGTCAGCGACAAAATTACTACCTTTGCAGGAGAACATGTTAAGGATCACGAACCAACCCCTCTCCTATACGACGAAAAGATCAATGATTCAATGCGTGATGACATCAAAAAGATAATCACCGGCAAACCATTGAAAAATGATAAACTGGGGAACAAAATGAGGCTCATCATTGTGAAGGCTCTAACGCATCCACAAAACCATAAAATCCAAGACAAGGCCTGCGAAAAACTACGATCCATGGTCGTAAGGGCTGACAATGTCTCACAGATTATTCATCTTGGTGGTCTCAAAATGGTGTCTAAGGCAATGCGAGATCATCCCGAGAAGTCGATTGTGCAGGCTGAGGCCAGTGCCCTTTTGGCTGAGCTCGTTTGGATCAATCCACCCTGCATTACCGAGATTATTGCAGAGGGCTTTCTTTCGCTGGTGCTGACTTCGATGAAGAGCCATAGAACCCATACCAAGGTGCAGCAGATGGGATGCGGTTTCTTTCGTGCCATGTCTTATGACTTTTCAAATCATCCAGATATCGACGGTGTCAACGGGGTGGGGGCAATAATTGATTCTATGAAGAGGAACCCCAAGAAGTATGGTGTTTTGAAAGAAGGATGCTACTTTCTACAGAATATGCTATGCAATCCTGGGATCCTGCCTGAGACAATAGAATCTATTACCTCCAAAGGTCTGGTGCCAATTATTGTGGATCCCATGATGTGTGCACCTTCTGAGTACCTTGAGGCAGCATGCGGGGTCTTGGCCAATCTAGCTATCAGTGAAAGTGCAAGATCTCAGATTGGAAAATACGAGCCGTCCGTGTCATCACTTTTGGCAGTCCTGAGTATTGCTAATGCAAGTGAAAATGCCTGTAAATGTTCCCTCACTGCATTAAAACTTCTCGCGACAGGAAATGACGACTACAATTCCGAAATTATACGTCTTGGAGGCATTCAGAAAGGAATAGACTTCTTAAAAGCTTCCGATGATGTCGCTCTGGCTGACTTAGCCCTCAAGCTACTGATAGGTTTGTCTAAGGACAATAAAGCCAATGCCCAAGTTCTAGCTGATGCAGGAGGCTTTGATTTGGTGACATCTGAAATGAGTAGACACCCCAACTTGCCCTATATCCAGGCCAGTTGCTGCGAAGTCCTTCGTCATCTTCCTGTTGAAAATGTGGAACAAGCCAAAATCGTCACCAAATTGATTTTAGCAGCTCTCAAAAAGAACAGAGAAGATAAAATGCTGCAGTTCGAAGGATGTCATGTGTTGCTGCAAAATTGTTGCCGATTCCAAGAAATAGCGAAGTTGCTGGAATCGGAATGTATTTTTCCGTTCACATCAGATAGGCAGCGATCATCAACACGCCAAAAGATGGAACAACATGTTGACTTAAGCAATCAAGATGCCAGACAAAAAGTCACAGGAAATGACAGCAAACTCCCTGCTGGCTCTTTTCGTGACATTGACTCCATCATCCGGAGCAAACCCTTAGTTGATGACCCTGTTGCGAACAAAATCAGGCTGATCATTAAGAAAGCCCTGAAGCATTCTGACGACTCAAAGGTTCAGGACAAGGCTTGTGAGATGCTACGGAAATGGGCCACGAGCGATGATATTGCTTCGAAAATTATCTCTCTTGGTGGTCTCAAAATGGTGTCTAAGGCAATGCGAGATCATCCCGAGAAGTCGATTGTGCAGGCTGAGGCCAGTGCCCTTTTGGCTGAGCTCGTTTGGATCAATCCACCCTGCATTACCGAGATTATTGCAGAGGGCTTTCTTTCGCTGGTGCTGACTTCGATGAAGAGCCATAGAACCCATACCAAGGTGCAGCAGATGGGATGCGGTTTCTTTCGTGCCATGTCTTATGACTTTGCGAATCATCCAGATATCGACGGCGTCAACGGGGTGGGTGCAATAATTGACTCTATGAAGAGGAACCCCAAGAAGTATGATGTTTTGAAAGAAGGATGCTACTTTCTACAGAATATGCTATGCAATCCTGGGATTCTTACGGAAATGATCCGTTTAGTTGTGTCGGAAGGCATTGCCTTTACGATAATAGATTCAATATCCGAGAAGGTTTATGATGATGAATACCACGTGGCCGCATGTGGCTTGTTGGCCAATTTGACTCTTGACGATGGTGCAAGAGAACATATTGGTAGCTACGATTCTTCTGTCTCGACGCTTTTGAAAGTTCTTGGATTGGGAGTTGATGTAGATGCCTGTAAATGTTCCCTCACTGCATTGAAACATCTCGCGACGGGGAATGACGACTACAAAGACAAAATCGTCCGTCTCGGTGGCATTAAGTCCGTGATAGATTTATTGACGCCTCACAGTATTGATGTGGTCATGGTAGATTCGGGTTTGGATTTGCTATCGGAGTTGACCAAGAATAACAGTAAAATCTCTCAGCTGCTGGTTGATCTAGATGGGCTGGAGTTTGTCACAAAGGCGATGTCATATCACTCCAGCTCGTCTCACATTCAAGCGAGAGCATGTGAGGTCTTGTGCAATTTGCCCATCGGAGAAAATGAAGTTAACCGTGCTGCTGAGCTCATCTTGAAAGCGATGAAATATCGCACGGATAGCATGGTTCAATATGCAGGATGCCGTGCGTTGCTGCATTGCTGCTGTCGTTCTCCCGCAACCGCAGAGTTGCTGCAATCGGAACAAGCTGTTCTACGACGATCTCGATTTAGTCCATGAATGAATCGAAGTCAACTGGTATCGAGCACTTAAGACTTAACTCTAACTTAATTTCTTTTTCAAGCCTTGTTATTGCATGTCTCCCCCCCCCCCCCCCCCTCCTCACCCACCGGTCATGAATTAAACTTCATGTTTCATCATCCCTTCTTGGCCAAGATTTCCTCGCCGGCCTTGATCCTATAAGCCTTGCTATCACCCTGCCTCCTCGTCATCTTACGCGCCCTCCTGTCCAATTCGGCGACGGCGTCGTCGATGCTCACCCCCGCGGCAACAGCACGGACCATCGCGAAGTACAACACGTCCGCGAGTTCCTCGGCGACGTGTTCCCTCGTCGTCGCCTCGCTCAGCTCCTGCGCCTCCTCGACGAGCTTGTTGCGTAATAACGTATTATCGTCGAACAGGCGCTTCGTGTACGATCCCGCCGGGGCGTGGCGTAAGCGACTAACGAGCGTCCCCTCGAGATGACGAATGCCGCGCGGTTCGCCCCAGCAAGTCAGCGTGTTCAGGTGACAGAACGCCCTCGTGTCACCGTCGCCATTCTGCGTCACGGTGAATCGCAGGGCGTCGGCGTCGCAATCGGCGTCGATTCGATGCAAAGTCTGATGATGTCCGGACGTATCCCCCTTGCGCCATAATCCGTTACGAGATCGGGAGTGGTACACCCCCCGGCCGGTACGTAACGCCTCGATTATCGATTCCTTGCTCGAGTATACCAAACCCAACGCCTCGTTATTCCTGGTGCATACGACCGTGGGGAAAAGCCCGTCTGGACGATCGGTGTTCATGCACGCCGCGTAACACGCACCGAGCTGCTCGCACGTTGGATCGATCAGCGTTATCGATCCCCCATTCTCGCCGATTATTTTGGATAGGGAAATCACGGCGCTCGTCAATTCGTCGATGGACGAACTGACCCTCGCGTCCAGCTGTACCACCACTTTCAACCTCGCGATAAGTCTCGGTATCATCACGGGTAACGTCATCGACGACGAGGAACGAATAAGATCCGCGCCCTCCGACCGGACTGATATCGTGCCGACCCTATCAACGACCTCGTCCAAACGCGCGAGCATCGTCCCCCAAAACGTCCCGCCTCCGTCGAGCGTCGTGTCGCAATGCAGCACGAGCCTCTCCCTCGGCACTCGCGTCGCGTCGCACGCCGATAGGGCCATGGACAAACCGCGATCGGACGCCATTGGCGCCCTGGACAATGCGGCATCGACCCCATGGTCGTCATCGAGTTGTACCCCATTCGCCATTATGACCACGTACGCGCACCCCGCATCGAGGAACGACGACGCGATTAGTCCATCGGTGTTAATCGCATCGTCGGCATCGATGACGATCTCGACGTCGATTATCGATACGTCGATGCCAAGCGTGCCTCGTAGGTACGACGATGCCATGGCCGTTCCCTCCTTGATTAGTCCCTTCTTCGCCCGGGCGATTTCGACTTCGAATTCGCCGACGTCGTCCCCCCCCACCCCCACCCCACCCCCCGAAGTAAACGCCGCCGCCGCCGCCGACGACGACGATCGATCCTCCCCGTTCGAGGAGGATGATGCGACGGCGGAATCCGCGAGCTTCGCGACTATCGCGCGGTACTCCTCGACGGCGGCGTACGACGGCGCGGCCATCGTCGTCGTCGCGCCGATATCGACGTCGTCGACGACGAGCCCACTGCTCCCGGGACATCTCGACGGATGGACGCGCACGCGTCCCACGGCGGACATGGAGATTCCACCGTTCGACGTCGAGGTGCGAGCGTCGAGGAAGGTCGGGTAGGGAAGGCAGGCCATAGTATATTTTGTTTGATTGTTTATGTATACTGATGTAATTATTTCGTTCGTTCGTTCGTTCGTTCGTTCGATGCCCGGGATGGAGGAGGGGAGAGGGGATAAGGGGGTGAGTAATGAGGGGATGAAATGAAAATGACGACAACGACGGCGCGGTGCGGGGGATGATGATATGGAGAGGGCGCCGCGCGTGATGACGATGAATGACGACGATGATGCCTGTCGATGTCGATTTGTGATGATTTGCCCGCCGCGGCTCCTCGTGGACACGTTCCCCGCCAATCGAGACGAGGGAATCCTGTATAGTAACATTTACACTGTGCTACTTACTGACTTGTAACTACGTTACTCACTAATGTTACAGACGGAGTGTTACTGAGATGGTAAAAAATGTGTTACTAATGAAATAAATAATAGACGTTATTCATTGTCCGCCAAGTACACGTTGCTTTCCTCCTCATTCTCCTCACTCATTCACCTCACTATGGCTTCCGCCCCCTTCCTTCCACGATGAGCACCAGGGCTAGTAGGAGTTGTGCCATGGCTGCTCGCAACTTTGTAGAGCTCGAGCTGTTCTGTCTTGGTGATCTTCTTGGCCGTTTTGCACTGCTCCGCTAGCTGAGTCTTCACCCGCATAATCATGTTGTACTGGTAGTTCTTGCACCCCCTCAAGTCGATGATGGGGGCGAGAGGAAGCGGTGACCGATAGGGCATCGTGATCCTATCGACGGTTGAATTTCCTGTTCCTGGGGTTTCCCCCAGAGGAGTTCAGTTTGCTTCCATCTCCGTCATGTCATGCAAGATTGATTGCATGACCTTGTCATGAGAGTCTGGGTACTCAGCTCCCATGATGGAGCATAGGTGCTCCATTGTGAAAAGGAAGCCATCAATGAGACAGCTCCACCTGATCATGTGGACTGGTTCTCATCCTAGCTGGATCACTTTTCTACATTTTTAATTTTTTGGTATTAATTCCTATGAAAAAACAATGGTTTTCTGAAGGAGAAGTTCTTTGCAATTTGTGTAACTAAATGTCTAGTGTAATTGTGATTATCTATTATCTATGATATCACAAAAAACAACAACAACTTATCTCTCGTTGGCTTTCTACATAGGAATAGGTGCATTTAGGTGATCCCCGAGATCACCCAGTTAAAATAATAGAACACAACCATGGTGGAGCTGTTCACCGGTTCCAGCGACCCTGGTTTTGTAATTCAGACAAAACCCTCCCAGTAACACCTTAACGATAGGTGTTTGATGGCCCTGTTGAAGGATTTCATTTCATTTTGTAAATCAGCTGAGAAAAAATTTAATTTAATAAACTCATCGATTTTGTCTTATTTTTTAATGATACTCCTACTCAATTGCCCCCAAAACGATCAAATTGTGCTTCCCCTGTGCCCACTGCCATTTGCTCATCCCATCCTATCTCCCCCCCATTGAGGGCGCTCATTTTTGGTTGGATGTTGTGTGTGTTTTTTACATCGTTTCCCGGCCATCTAAGGCCGCGACATATTTTTATTTTTGATTTTTTGTCACCTCATTTACCGCCGCCAAATGATGGCAAAACACCCACCACAAACATTCCGCCACGGTCTAGTGCCTTCCCTGATGTCTCTCCCACTGTTGACAGACTTTTGGTTGGTTGTTGTGTCCCCATATTGAGCGGCGGCCACCTACGGCCATGGCCCCATCCCCCTCACTCATAATTTTCATCGATTTATTTCGACGACCAAACCGAAGACATGGCATCCCCCCCACGCATTCCGCCATGGTTATGCATCCTCCCCAACACCCCCTCCATTGCCCAGGCCAACTTTTCTTGGATTGTTGCATGTATTTGCAAAACAGCAGCCACCTTTTAAGGCCAAGGAACCCCCCTCTCCCCTCTATTTTTCGATCCCTCTCTTCCCCCCCCCCCAAACGAGCAAACCAACAACAGCGAATGCAAGCCCGATGGCTCACGGCTTGTGCATGGCATTGGGGAGTGGCAGCGCCATGGTTTAATGGCGCCACTGCTCTACCCATGGAGAGAGAGGGAAAAGCCAGTGGGTGGTGGTGGCTCGAGCTGGTTGTTGTGTGTGTTGTGTTGTGTGGTTGTGTTTTTTGTGTTGTGTTTACGCGTTATCATATGATCCTTTTTTTTACCCATTTTTTGTAACCACCCATGCCAATACTTTGCCCCACTCTACCGCAATAGCTAATGCTCCCCCATGAAGTCCAAGCATGGGTCACACAAGATCATGCACAGGGGGTGTGTGACCAGTAATAAAAATGGGGGGGTGCAATTAGACTTGGCCTTCGTTTTTAGGGGCAAAAATACCACTTTTTTTGCACTAGTGTACACTTTGCTTGTATGATAAATAATATAGTACTTAAGGTACAGTACGTTTCAACACTAACAAAAAATTAAATGTAAGAGTACCGTAGAAAAGTGATCTAGCTAGGATGAGAACCAGTCTGTGGCCGTCTTCCAACAGCATTGTGATGTACCCTCCCCTTCCAGTGGGAAGTGTGCCATTGACATAGAAGGAGACAAGGCAGTAGTCCATTGTCCCCTCCATGTCAAATGACACAGCATACTTGTCATCGGTGTCAAAGCAGTAGATGCTTCGACACAGAACGGCCAGAAGCAGAAGGGGCCATCGACTGAAAGTCAGACTCAGTTTTGCCAGTTGTCTTGGTGCCAGTGGCCATCTTGGAGGTGGCAGCGATGGCCATCTTGGATGTGGGCTTGGCAATCATGAGGTTGTCTTGGGGTTTGTCTAGAAGGTCATCGTTGTTGCCATCGTGGTCTTTACCTGCGAGGGAGATTTCATGAGTTGACCCAGATATGAACAATGTAAAATTTTGCACTGAATCCAATGGTTGCTTCGAGGGTTTCTGAAAATGTCCACATTGTGCCACAATGTAATTCCTCCTGTTTTTAATTTTCTGAATAATCTAGATAGATTTAGTGGCTGGTGCTTATCTCCTGGTGGTGCTAAAAAAATGGCCAATAATATAGAGTGGCCCTAGACTCAAAATTGGCCACGGACAATTATGATGGGTTAATAATGCATGAGCAGGAAATGTAACCAAATGATGCACAAGCATCATTTGGCATAACAAAATGCATCATAATGAAGGTTGCTGTGTTGGCATTATCCTCGGTGATCACAAATGTATTGAGCTTTAAAGATAATATGATCGATTAATTAACGTTTAATAATTCTATTGTATTGTGATTGATTAACATTTAACAATTCTACTAGATTATATGATAGATTACAATGAGCTTGTTTGATGATATCCTCAAAACCTATGTTGCTAATTACTGTTTCAGTTTTCCTGTTTTGCTTTTGGAAAATCCAGTGTTTTTCAGGATTCCTAGGATTCCTACAGGATTCCTTTTTTTGCACAGTAATACTGGAGACAATTTCTACGTAGCTTTCTATGTAATTTCATACAGATACAGAGCAAAGGCCAAAGTGGTTTTGGAGACAATTACTCAGGAACAGGATTGGGTGATTACTGTCTCTGGCCAACCAAAATCAGTATTTTAAAGTAATCTTGAGGATTAGTACTGCAGTAATTAAAAACCTAGCTCAAAACAAGCTCATCCTTGTCCTTGTTGACAATACTATCATACAATATCATCAGCAACATTGATAATGAACAATAATATTGTCAACAACAGTATAATAATCATATTACGACAATATCAATATCATTGAAACATCGATGATAGTATCGATTGACATCATAAAAAAAGCTTCTAATACTGAGATGATTTAAATCCTACTACACAAGAATAATTAATCTCAACCAACCCCCATACCTGGTTTGGGAAGTAGGAGAAGCCCATCTTTTTCCATGCATAGCACATCATCTCAGCTGTCATCACCCACTTGGCTGCAATAATCCATGTCGCAAGTTAGCCACAAGCCACAAGCAGGGCATGGAATCGGCTGGTCGGGATCTTGCTCCATCATCTATTATCCATTTGCAATATTGACCACAGAACCTTGACTTGAGGGGCTTGTTGTAACCCAGTTCATCATGATAAAGAGGATGGAACAACACCACATGTGAGTATTGTATTATATCATGCAGAGGACATTGTGTAACTAACCTAAAAACAATACCAATGACTGGAGCTGCCACCCAGATCAGAGATACAGACCACAAGGGTGCTGCAATTGCTATCAGCTGATCCTGTTGGGGCATGCATATTGATGGTGCACACCCTGATGTTGTTGATTGTTTGCCTGCTTCACATCGCATGGCAGACAGGCATTTGACATGAGCCCAGAAGTTCACTGTAACTTGTGTAACTATTGTTACACTTTAGG